>CAUYRT010015224.1:0-176582 GCA_963574885.1 Lepilemur ruficaudatus | reverse complement strand
AAGGCCATTCTCACTGGAGATAAGTGATATCTCATTGTGGTTTTGATTTGCATTTCCCTGATGATTAGAGATGTTGAGCATTTTTTTATATGTTTGTTGACCATTATTCTGTCTTCTTTTGAAAAGTTTCTGTTCATGTCTTTTGCCCACTTTTTGATAGGGTTGTTTGATTTTTTCTTGCTGATTTTCGTAAGTTCTAAATAGATTCTAGTTATCAGCCTCTTATCAGATGTGTAGCATGCGAAAATTTTCTCCCATTCTGTAGGTTGTCTGTTTGCTCTTGTGACAGTTTCTTTGGCTGTGCAGAAGCTTTTTAGTTTGATCAGGTTTATTTATTTATTTTTATTGTTTATTTTTGTTGTTGCTGTGATTGCCTTTGGGGTCTTCTTCATAAATTCTTTGCCTAGGCCAACGTCTAGAAGAGTATTTCCAACGTTTCCCTCTAGAATTCTAATAGTTTCATACCTTAGGTTTAAGTCTGTTACCCAGCGTGAGTTGATTTTTGTGAGAGGTGAAAGGTGTGGAAGATCTAATGTTTTCACTGCAGAAATTCATTGCCAATTTGTTTAAGTTTGTAGAGAAAAAATTTGTGGGTAATGGAGTAGGATGCAAAAGTTTTGGGAAGAAAGATAAAACATTGTTATTATCTGTGTTAAATACAAGACTAGTAGTTGCAAATGGAAGGACCACGGTCTCATAAAAAGTTCCTCTCCCATGAGCACCATCATTTGATTCTCTTGATTTACTTGGTTGTATAAAAAAGTGGCCCAGATCTATTGCATACTACAGACAATTCATATTTAGTTGTTTTATAATAAAGTAAGTTCCTTAATAACCTTTGTAAATTTGATTTTATAATATTCCTTATTTTAAAAACCCTAATTCTTCAATTTATGAAGTCATTCTAGACAAAGTCCAATTGAAAACGATAACTCAAAATGAGGACAGGGTGATTTTTATTTTATTTATTCTATTTTAGACATTTAAAAAATTATGATAAGCAGGTATTACTTTTTCTTTTGCAAAGAACTTAAGTTCCAAAATATCAAACGTGGTATTTGTGTGATTACTGGACTCTCTCTCTGCTCAAGAGTTGGCCTAGGCAAATTTTTCTTTCTCTTTATAAGAAAATTGGAATGAAAAATTAAAGTTACTGTAGTTACTTCCCCATATAAGTGGATGTAATGGTTAATTTTCTATGTCAACTTGGCTAGACCACACTATCTAGATATTTGGTCAAATGCCATTCTAGTGTCACTTTGAAGGTATATTTTTAGATGAGATTAACATTTAAATCAGAAGACTTTGAGTAAAGCACATTGCTTCTCACAAGATGGGTGGGCCTCATCCAGTCAGTTGAAGGCCGTAAGAGAAAAGGTTCCTAGGAAGAGGGAATCCTGCCTTCAGACTGCTTTTGGACTCAAGCTGCAAAAACCCTAGGCTCTTTCTAGGGTCTCCAGCCTGCTGGCCTGCCCTGCGGATTTCAGACTTGCCAGCTTCAACCATTGCATCAGTCAATTCCTTAAAATAAATCTCTCTCTCTCTTTATATGTCTGTCAATATTGATATTTAGATCAGTATTAATATAGAGATATATATACGCACACACACATACATACATCCTACTATTGGTTCTGTATCTCTGCAGAATGCTCACTAATGATACAGTAAGGAAACACTAAACCAAGCATTAAAGTAGCAAAAATATTTTGCCCAGATAAAACATTTTTTAGATCTTGTAACAATTCCTATTGTATTCTTAATTTTCCATTGATGCTCTCTATAAAAATGCCACCAGATTTTTTTCCATAAAGACCATTATCTCAGAAATTTGACTGATAGGAAAACCTCCTCATTTTCCCTTTTTCATTTTTAACGGCTTAATTTAGACACAAGTCACATGCCATGTAAGTCACCCATATAAAGTATACAATTCAATGATTTTTAGTATATTCACAGAGTTGTACAATCACCACTACAGTAACTTTGAGAGGATTTTCATCACCCCAAAAAGAAGCCTCATATCCTTTAGCAGTCACTCCCATCCTGCTCCCCTCTCCACCCAGCCCCAGGTAACCACTAATTTACCTTCCGTCTCTATGGATTTGCCTATTCTGACATTCTAAATAAATGGAAGCATGTAATACGTGGTCTTTTGTGACTGGCTACTTTCATTTAGCAGAATGTGTTCAAGGTTCACCCATGTTGTAGCATGTATCAATACATTTCTCTTTATTGCCAAAAAATATCCCATTGTATGGATACACATATTTAATTTATCCATTTCATCAATTGATGGACACTTGGAATGTTTCTACTTTGGGGTTATTATCATTTTCCTTTTTCTTGGTCTTAGTACTAAAACATGAAATGACTAAAAGGTAAGAAAGAAAAAAAATGGATTGAATCCTGAAAAAGTTCTCCATTAGGTGAATGATCACTGAATAAATAAGGATCAAACATAATATTGATTATAGGCATAATTCCTATTAACTAGTCATTTCTAAAGCCATAACTATTAATAAAATGCCTTTCAAAGTATGTTCTTATTGCAAGTATTTTTGCCTAAGTGCTTCTGTGTATGGGACAAGAAATTGAAATGATTGTCCTGGCAGTATCACCCGAGTTGTATAAGCTGAGGGATTAGGAGTACTTTCGAGAAGGAGTAACAATGTGTTCTGCTTGGCTTTGGAAATGATGGTAAATTTATACATAATGTATGGGTGATTATATTACACCCTTATGAGGCTGTCAATCAAAGCAGTATTTCTGTCTGGTGATAATTTCCAATTCACAAAACTAATTTTTCACATCAGAATCTTTGCTGGGTTTAGATCATATGAATGTCCACATTTCCCTGTCAATTTATTTTTTAAAATTCATTTCTAAAAATGAAATGACTGGATAATTCTGACTTTGTGCAACAATTATTTTTGTCAGGCTGCTGCGGGAAAGCTTAAATTTAATCCTAACATCACTCTTCTTATAAAATAAGTGCTGTTGATATTGCAAAATCCCAAGGTAGAGCTCCTTTTAATTTCCCTTAAACTAGCTGGAATGGCCAGTATTGCTTCACAGGATATAAACAGAATAGTAGCTAAGCATCCATACAGCAGAGGTATGCTCTAGAAAGAACAATGATGTCAACGGGACTTAGCATGGAATGAAAGGTTTAAACATTCCATAAAATAAGTAAAGAAAGCAGACATTACTTACAGGCATTGTAAAAGTTTTTGCCTTTGGAAGGGCTCACCTGCCAAACTTTAGGTTTGGTTTGCCTGTAGGTATGGTTATATAATTTTAACTATTAGTAAAATGATGTCAGTAGCAACTTGACTTGCATTCTTTTCACAGAAGTCCAGCTAGATCAAACAATTAAGCGGGCAATGTTTATTTTGAGTGTTTTTTCATTTCTATTTCCACTGTTTCCTTTTTCAATGTGTCTTCCTCTAGAAACATTTTTTAAAAGTAATTTACACAAAGATGTTAATGACAACTTGCTTATTTTCAAAGAAATATAGGCATTTTAAAAGAGGTCATAGTATTAATAACACAAAGTAGTAAATTGTTACTAATGAAATTTCACATATTTTATACAGATCAGAGATATATTTCAGGGCTCTCCTGAATCTACACCACCTTTTCCACAGGAGAGCAAGCCCTGCTGTACACTCGCAGACATAAAAACATGACTTGCAGCACTAGGGTAATGAGTATGTTTAGTTGGAGAAAGGGGGGTTCTTAGATCATGACCCAAATTATCAGCCAGGAATGGCTGTTTTCCTTTGAATCTGAAACTTGCGGGAAAAGACTGGGGGATAGAAAAGACATCGATGGCTCTGAGCATGGAACCAGAGGACATGAAGATGTATGCAACACGCACAACTAGAACTAGACCATGACAGGCCTCCCTTTTTGAGGGGTGCTCTGTCGTGCTCTGCCCTGTCATCATAATGCTTGTGATTGTGATTGCCAGCTGGGTCTCCTTGCTTCAAGTATCAATAATATTACCTGAAAGGTTATCTAACTTGGAGGTTTATAAAAACAGTAAAGCATTTATTTGAGAATCATTTATTCTAAACTGTGGAAGAAGAATTAGATAACAGATTTCCTTTTTGAATATAGTGGAGTAAAATTGGCATTTCCCCCTTTTCCTCTAGGAAATCACCCAAAAGAAGAATGAGAAACAGAAACGCAAGCTAGGCTATATATGAGACTTTAAGCCACAAATAGGTAGAAGGGCTGCCAAAGGCAATGAAGAACAAACAGGATGTGGGAGGACGCAGAAGGGGATGCCTGTGAATGCAAATCCCTGAGACAACTGGCACCACCCCAAGATAAGGAGTGTGCCCAAGGTGCAGAACTAGAGGGACAGGGTATGCCGGGTAGTGACAGAGCATCCCATGCACTAGTTTGATTCTGAGAAGCAGAGGTGGTAGGGATGAACGAGGACTCACATGACAAGCTGTATTTTAAGAAGTAGTCTGCTGGTGAAGCAGAGGATTGAAACAAAAGTCTACATAGTAAGAGTCTTACAGGCTGGGCACAGTGGCTCACGCCTGTAATCCCAGCACTCTGGGAAGCCAAGACAGGAGGATCACTTGAGCTCAGGAATTCAAGATCAGCGTGAGCAAGAGCGAGACCCCGTCTCTACTAAAAATAGAAAAACTTAGCCAGGCATGGTGGCACATACCTGTAGGCCCAGCTACTTTGGAGGCTGAGGCAGGAGGATGGCCTGAGCCCAGGAGTTTGAGGTTGCGATAAACTATGATGATGCCACTGAATTCTAGCCCAGGCAACAGAAAGAAAGAGAAAAACAAAAGAAGAGAAGAGAAGGGAAGGGAAGGGAAGAAAAGGGAAGGGAAGGGAAGGTAGGGAAGGGAAGGGAAGGGAAGGGAAGGGAAAAAAAGAAAGAATGAAAAAGAGTCCTATAGCTGCCTATCTTCGTCAGTTGGGGAGAGGTAACAGTTGAATGGACTCTCACGCTTAACTGAGGGCCTTAAGGAGAATGCTGCTAGCCTTGGACACAGCTCTAATATCACCAACATATGAACCATTTGCAAATAGTTGGTCAAGAAGAGCCCATTTATGCAAAATGAGAAATCAAAAATAAACCATCCAGAATATACATATGCACACATATATCTTACAAGAAAAGAAGGGGAAAGGAACAGGAAAACAAATGCAGGTGAACAATGATCAAAGAAGCATTTCCATGCAGCAGATGAAAGTTTTGACCAAATGTCTTGCCATAGAATTAACAGTAAATAAAGAAATCTAGCTATAAAACAAGAGCACATATACAAACACAATGGGGTATTATTTAGCCTTTAAAAGGAAGGAAATTCTGACACATGCTAAAACATAGATGAATCTTGAATACATTGTGCTATGTGAAATAAGCCAGTCACAAAAAGACAATGAGATTCCACTCACATGAGGTAACTCACTAGAGCAGGCAAATTCATAGAGACAGAAAGTAGAATGGTGATTACCAGGAGTTGTGGGAGCAGAATGAGAGTTAATGTTTAGTGGGTACAGACTTCCAGAGGTGAATAGTAGTGACAGTTGTACAGCAGTGTGCATGTGCATAATGCCACAGAACTGTGCACTTAAAAATGGTTAAAATGGTAAGTTTTGATGTTTTGTATATTTTACCACAATTTTTTTAAAAAGACAAATGAGACTGCAAAGCAGAGATACAAGACTCAGGAAGACGGAAAGACAACAAAACGAATGGAACATGATGTGGCAGATCTCTAGGCAGGAAAGTAGCTTAAAAATAGATGAAATAGAGTCAAAATTTGAAGTAGCACAGGGGCCACTAGATACTGATGAAAACACAAAAAGGAACACAGAAGTTGGATATGAGAAAAGCAAGCAAAATGAATGAAAATAAATAGAATTTAAAATAATTAGAGATTGATAAAATGATATCTAGGGAAGACAGGCAAAAGAGATGCAACATGCACGTATACAAAATCTCTATATAACGGATGAGAAAAAATATTTGAAATATGGTTGAAGAAAATGTTCATTTTGAAAGGGCATGTCAGGTCTTAGGAAAAACTGACACGTAATAGTCAACACTGAGGCATATCCTAATATAATTGCTGAACTTTAAAGATGAAAGCAAAAATTCTTTGAACAATCAGGCGAAAACAATGAATCATCAATGAAGGCTAAAAACAAAACAGGCTGACATCAGACTTCACGACAACAATATTCAGTTCTAGAAGACAGTGGGGAAATGCCCCTAAAATCCTCAAGAAAAATATGACCCAAGAATTTTATATCATCCACATTGTCATTCAAATATACAGGCAAAGCAATTTTTAACATTTGTGAACTCTGTGGAAATAGTTGGGAAATACTTGCAACTCATATCATAAAGTGCCAACTTTTTGTTAATCTATAAATATTCTTTAAAAAAAAACCCAAAAACTATAGACAAACCAACAACTCGGAAGATAAATGGGCAAAGAATGTGAAGAGTTTGCATAAAAGGAAACATGAATGGCTTTAAAATATATATGAAAAGATGCTCAATTTCATTCACAGAGAGAAATGCAAATTAAAATGAAACTGAAATATTATGGTTAACCCATCAAATTGGAAAAAATAGCAAAGCTTGGTAACACTCTGCATTAGTGAGAGTGTGTGAAAAAGGCATTTTCATATATTGCTGCTAGGAACATAAATCGGTACAACCTCTACATAGGGTAATTTGGCAATGTTTATCAAAATTACAAACATACACACTCTTTGAATCAATAATTCTACCTCCAGGAATTTATCCTATAGATTACTTCCATATGTGCAAAATGACATATATACAACATAAGCCTTTGAAGTATTATTTGTATTCACAAAAGACTGGAAATAACTTCAATGCCCATCAATGTGAAGCTGATCAAAGAAATTATAATGCATCCATTCAATGGAGTACTATGCTGCTGAAGTCAGAAGGGTAAATTTTTTACTGTCATGTAAAGAGTTCCAAGTATAGTTTAGTGGGAAAAGAAATGAAGCTTCAGAGTATAGAGAATGTTATCATTTATATAAAAGGAAGGGAAAACTGTATGTACACGTTTCCTCATGTTGCACTGAAGGATGTAAAAGATTTTGGTAATATGAGTTGCCTCTGGGAACTAGTGGGGGGAACTAGATGGCTGGATTGCAGTTGAAGAGGATTTATTACTGCGTCCTCTTGAATTATCAGAATTTTGAAACATGTGAATTCATTGCCTATACATAAATAAATAAATAGGCAAGCAATGTGTGATTCTGTTGTTTACATGTAATCTCTTTTCAGGGGAATCTGTGAACCCCCTTAGGAAGGGCAAGCTAAGGGAAATATCCTTGGCTTGGGCTGCCTCTTCTTTGACCAACCCACTCCTGGGCTATCTACCTCTCTCCTCAGAGTCTTACCTTATCCATAGTCCCAGGATAGCCTGAGTCAGAATGGTGCTTCCTTGCAGCAAGGCTTTTAAGACTAATTTCAAATAATTCCTGTGCTTATTAACATTCAAACACTCAAAGTTTACAAACAAAAGTCTTCACAAAGTTCTAACTATATCTGTTTTTTAGTTGCATTGAAGTTAAAGAGGTTTACTTCTATTTGTTTTAGGGTCTACCAAAATAGGAATGTTTCCCTTCTCTGGAATAACTCATATTTTAATTCTTTTCTAACAATGAGACAGAAATTCGGGATTCTAAAAACAGAAACTGGTCAAAGGTGAGTAAATGCCCTTTTATTTTTCATTAAATTCAATGTCCAAATAATAATTATATTTAGCCATACTCTTTTCAGCTGTTTGCTTCAAAGTGGAAAACTTTAATTGTCCAAGCAGTCCTGGGCCCTGAGTTTATGTAACTTGTTCACAACTAGACGTGGACCGTAGAGGGAATATCAGAAACCTACAGGTAATCCCTGTGGGACTATTTCTAGGACAGTGCTCTAGCAAATTGCAGGCCTGTCCTGACCCCATAATTTTTTTTTCATTTTTAGAGATGAAGTCCCACTCTGTCACCCAGGCTGGAGTGCAGAGGCATGATAGCTCTTTGCAGCCTTGAATTCCTTGAACTCATGGGCTCAAACGATCCTCCTGCCTCAGCCTCCTGAGTTGCTAGGTCTACAGGTGCACACCTCCACACCTGGCTGATTTTTAAAATTTTTTGTAGAGACAAAGTCTCACTATGTTACCCAGACTAGTCTTGAAGTCCTAGCCTCAAGGGATCCTCCCACCTTGGCCCCCCAAAGTGCTGGAATTACAGGCGTGGGCCACTGCACTTGGCCCGGATACTTTTTTATCTTTTATATATACACAAGAGGACTTCAAAAAGTTCATGGAAAAATGAAATTAAAAGATAAAAATTAAAAATATTAAGTTTATTTCTCAACATAAACTCCAAGTTCAAGACACTTTTGTAATCTATGATATAGCCATTTAGTCCATCCTTAAAGAACTGAGGGTCCTAGGAATTTAACCATGTCAATGTAATCTTTTCCATATTATCAATTGAAGAAAAATGAGTGCCCTTTTAAGATTTTTTAAGATTAAAAATCTTCTTTAAAGAGAAGTCAGATCAGAACTTTTAAGGTAGATGCCTAATAATTTCCCACTGAAACTCCCTCAAAAAAAAAAAAAATGCCCTGGTTTGACAAGAGGCATGAGAAGAAGCATTGTGGTGGAGAAGGAATCTCTGGTGAAGATTTTGCTGGTGTTTTTCTGCTAAAACTTCAGCTAAATTTCTCAAAACACTCTCTTAATAAGCAGATGTTATCGTCCTTTGGCCCAAAAAACAAAATGCCTTGAGCATCCCAAAAAACTTTTACCGTGACCTTTGGTCTTGACTAGTCCACTTTTGCTTTGACTGGGCCACTTCCACCTGTTGGTAGCCATTGCTTTGATTGTGCTTTGTCTTCAGAATACACTAGTAAAGCCGCGTTCCATCTCCTGTTATAATTCTTTGAAGAAATGCTTCAGGATCTTTATCCCATTTGTTTAAAATTTTCATTGAAAACTCTGCTTTTGTTTGTAGCTGATCTGGGCGCAAAGGTTTTGTCACCCATTAAGTGGAAAGTTTGCTCAACTTTAATTTTTCATTCCGAATTGTGTAAGGTGAACTAATTGAGATGTCTGTGGTGTTGGCCATCCGTTGTGCTGTTAATTGTCAGTCCTCTTCAATAGAGCACAAACAAGATTAATTTTTTCCTTGCAAATTGATGTGGATGGTCTGCCCTTGCAGGCTTCATCTTCAACATTGTCTCAGACCTTCTTAAAACTAGTTATCCGTTTGTAAATTGCTGATTTCTTTGGGGCATTGTCCCTATAAACTTTTCATAAAGCATCAATGATTCACCATTCTTCCACCCAAGCTTCACCATAAATCTGATGCTCTTGCTTCAACTTTAGCAGAATTCATGTTGCTCTGATAGGGGCTCTTTTCAAACTGATGTCTTGTTCTTCCTAGTGCCTCAAACTAGATTCTGTTCAGACATGTATATTAAGTTAGTAAGAGTTTATTATGGTACAAAAAATGTTTGAAATACATGCATAGTTTTTTCATCATATGCATTTTCCATGAACCTTTTAAAGACCCCTCTCATATATAATCTTTCTTGAGGTAGAGATTTTAGCCTCCTAATGAAATTTACTTACAATTTTCTGATGCCCTATTAAGCCTTCACCAATGGCAAAGTCCCATTAGACCTATCTGTGCTAAAGCATATTTGATATTAAAACACAAGGAAATGTCTCTGCCTAAGTAGATTAGGGAGACATAAATCAAGCAAGTCAGATTTCTAAACAAGGGAACTTCAAGCATGGAATTTGCATGTATTATTCATTCTTGCTCCATGCAAACATGCAGATATTGCTCAGTGAACTTTGGCCTACCATGCTTAAAAACACTGGCTATAACATTAGCATTCCTCTTTCCATAAGTGCTACCAGAAGAATTTCATGTTCCATTTGGGAATTTTCATAGTAATTCCTTTCTAACACTCTCCAATATCCTTTCTCTAAAAGGCCACTTGGAACTGTGTAAGTGGAATGGTTTCCTTTGCCTCTGTGTGGCAAGTTTCTGCTCTGTGCAGTCCGTGTCTATTCTCTGTTTGCCACTTTCCCCTCTCAGCTTAGCTTCTGGCTAAAAGAGTAACTTCTGGGTCAAATTTAATTGATAAAATTAAATTTTTAATTTGATAAAGGCTTAAGCACCGCAAAGAAGCAACGGCATCTATGTTACAGTCTGTGTAACACTATTAAACACCCTCTGCTTCACTTGGCTGTAGCTATCTAGGGTTTTGTGATTAAATTGTTTAAGTCTGCTTATGCTCTACAGTGTGGTCCACTCGAGTCATATTGCTGCCCACTTTGATTCAGTGCCTTTTTTTTTTTAGTGCCTGTGTCCAACACTGCTGAGAAGTCGAACAATATGAAGATTGACCATGTGGACTGCCAGTGGATTTGGCAAAATGGAAGTAGTGTTCTCAGCAAGAGTAGTAGTTTCAGTAGTTTCAGTAGTAGTTTCAGTAGTCTCAGCAAGAGTAGTAGTTTCAGTGGAGTAGATACAGAACCCTAACAGGAGTCTGTGGCAGCTATGAAAGTGTGTCTCTCAGATTTCCTCTTTCAGGAAGCAGAGTTAACTGACAGCCCCAGCTGAAGCTCCTGGAGATCCACTACTGCCTTTGTGCTGAAGACCAGGTTTACCCTAGGCTGCTCTCAGGTGGCTCTCAGCCAGTGACTGAACCTGGCTGGATGTTAGTGTAGGCCCATTCCTGTGACGGGCAGGACTGCTCTAATGGGCAAGTTAGGCTTAAGGACTCCCCATCAGCCTCACTAAAACTTTCTTAGAACTGTACTGCAGTCTGAGAGTCTTCCTCCCAAACCTCCTTCCTTCTCCCCTCCTCTCACAGGCATTGCTCCTGCACAGTGGTCTAAAGGCTCTCCCCAGCTACTCCTGCCCCTCCATTTATCCTCCACAGACACTTCCCCCTATAGATATCTTACCCATCTAATCTTATCCTGGCATCTGCTTTTCACAGTACCAAACTAACACAGAGTAGATTAAATAAAGCGCAGGAGGAGATCAATATTATAAAGAGGAGCAGACAAATTCCACCTGGTGGGGGAACACGAGGTTTAGGTGTGTTTTTATGACATCTTGTGGGTGTGTACTATGATAGCATGATTACATGTTGATCAGAATTATCCAATAGAAAAGGACAAACTATTGATGTAGGAGACACAGCAGATAATTTCAGGAACAAAGCACTTGTGTAGACAAAAGGGAAAATGATCCAGTGCAAAAAGAAAGGGGTTAACCAGCTTCTAGCATCTTCTCCTCTATACCTCCTCCATAGCTCTTCAAAGCCAGAAAGATGCCTTCCAGGGCAAACATTCTTTCGCACACATCACCTCATTTGATCCTCACAACTATCCCATGCAATGGCAAGCTTTAGCAGTATATGCACAACAGGTGAGAAAACTAGTGTTCATATAGCTTCAGTGGATTTTGAGGGTTTCTGTGATTAGGAAAGAGTAGAGCTGAGAGTTTAAACTATTTCTTCTGATCCCAAGGCCAGTATTCCTTTTATTACTATACCCTGTTGCCTCTAAGAAAAGGTAAGAGGTTGGTTGAAGAGTATAGAGAAAAGGGTAGACAGAGAATGATTACATTCTTGTAATGTAATTACAGACTTGATTACATATCACAGACTTGAGTGTCAGTATGGGGGAGAATTAGAGCTCATATTCAGGAGTCCAGGGCTATTCAGTAGACACAACCATAGGCAGAAATAAAATTAGAAGTCAGGCAGTCCATCTTACTGATATATCATTCTGAAGACACTCGCTGGCCAATACAAAATCCAAGTATGTGGCAACAAGGCAAATGATGGAGTACTTCAGACCAGAACAAGAAGGTTCAAAGCTGAAATTAGGAAGGAGTAGTCAGGAGAATTCCTGAGTCCTTAGAACAGGCTGCAGGCATTTTTATAGGCTGTAGTTTGGAAGACAACCATTAGGGTACTGAGTTAGCAGGGCTGTAGGCATATTAGAATTCAAAGATAACCTTACAGTTTCTGGCATGGGAGACCATATGGATGCACTCAAAAATAGAAATAGTAAGAGAGAGCACAGTGGGGTGGAGGATGGGGTGGAAGGGTTGTGATAGAGGCAGATGACTAATTCCTCTTGATAGATGATGGTGTTTTCATGGGAGAAGATGCCCCTCTGGATCTTAGGGAACATATTTGATTGGCCTAATGATGAGGTATAACTGGTATCATTTCTATAAGTTCTTTAGTTAGGGGAAGGGTGCAGAAAAGGAGATTTAATTAGACCCTAAGGATTAGAAAGGAAAAGGTCTTTTGTTTGTTCCTGTATTCCTTGATCACAGTGATGAATAATACATCCTTCCAAACTTGTTTAAGCTTTAAAATGCTTAATTTTTATGTTCTTATCCCAAATGTCCTCTTTTTACAAAAAAAAAAAAAATTGCTTTTTCCACTACAGGAACATAAATATTAATAGTCCTCACTTCACATTACACAGCTTTCCTGTACATAAAAGCCAGTCAATCAATTCTATCAGTCCATCTCTCCCTGTCTACCTTTCTCTCCCTTCCCTCCCCACTTCTTATAAGCATGCTCTAGAATGTGAGTGTTGGTCCCATATTTTTCAACCTAAACTCTATTTTATTCATGAAAGGAGGATCTGCCATCAAGGATATATAGTGGAGGGAGACAGAGAAGAACTCTCCAGATCTCAAGATCTGCCACAAAAGAGCAAAACCACATTGATGTTTATAGACAGGAAGCTACAGAGAGGAAGCTGAACTGTGCAACCTACAAGTCTATAGTTCCAGCTGGAGTTCCACTGGTGCTCTACCTTTCAGAACCCTGGGCAGGATGAATGAAAGATGACCCATGGGTGGAACCAAAGTATATAGAATATATATGCAAATAACTCTCCTTTAGTTCCAATTGTTCACAGACTATTTAAATATTTTCTCTCTCTCTCTCTCTCAGACCTGGTCTCTGCCTCCCAAAGATAACTGAGGCCCCTCTACCCTCTGAACAGGAAGGAACCTTCTAGTCATACAGGCAACCTCTACCTTTTGACACTATTTTACTACTGCATTCGTCTTAGGATTCTCTATTTTAGATTTTGTGCAATTTATATCCATTGTCTTAATTTGCTCAGACTAAATTAATCATTTTCCATTCAAACCCCTTGTGCTCTGAACTAATCTTCTACTTACATTATGAGCTATGTAATGGCAAAGTGTTATTTATCTCCATGATCTGTCACAGAGGAGGATTCCCCCAGAATGTTGGATGAAAGAGTAGATGGATGAGTGGATGGAGGGATGAATTATTCTTCCTTCTCTACCTATTGATGCCTTACCTCAAATATTCCCTTTTTCATGAAGCCATTCTTGATTTCATTTATTTGAATTCTAAAGGATTTTATGTTCTAGGACACTTATTCCATCTTGGATTTTTGTTTGTTGGTTTGTTTGCTTGTTTGAGACAAGGTCCCATTGTGTTGCCTAGGCCAGAGTGTAATATCAAAGCTCAATGCAGCCTCAAACTCCTGGGCTCAAGTGATCCTCCTGCCTCAGCCTCCCAAGTAGCTAGGACTATAGGTGCATGCCGTCACACCCAGCTAATTTTTTCTATTTTTAGTAGAGATGGGGTCTCACTCTTGCTTAGGCTGGTCTCAAACTCCTGACCTCAAGAAATCCTCCTGCCTCAGCCTCCCAGAGTGCTAGGATTACAGACGTGAGCCACTGTGTCCAGCCCAAAGTAATTTAATCTAGAGTAATTTGATTCTCATAATATCCCTGCAAGATAGGCAGAACTGGTATTCTTGCCCTCATTCTGTTGATCAAGAAACTGAAGTTAAAGAAATTAATGACTTGCCTACTGTCACGTAGCTGGCCAAAGGCCTGGCCAGAAGGAGAACACAAAGGCAGGAACCACTTCCTGCAGTTACCAGCACCACTTCCTGACTCAGTATGTTTTAAACAGATCTTCTTTTACAAAGACTTAAAAAGAACATGCTGGGTCATAAAAATGAAAAACTTCTGCATTTAGAGTGAGGATAAAGTCTGTAAAGATATCTTCCTGCTTCGATTTTCCCTTAAGGAGAGAATACGTTATATCTTCCTTTTAACCAGTATGCATCCGTCACCATATACCATCTTACCCAGATGTCTTATGTGCCTAAAATCTGTTCTTATGCTTTTGTGTCACCATTGCCCTAGTCAAGGCCCCAAGGCCTTATGATTCTACAATTGCTACAGTCCCTTAATTGCTCTCACTACCACATAGGTCCCTCCACCTTCCAGTCAATGCTCTACAATAATGCTGACAAATCTTTCTAAAATACCATTGTTTGCACACCCACCAATTCACCTCCTCCATATTTTAAAAATGGTTATCTTCTGATTTCAGAATAAAATCAAACTCTCGTTGGGGCTCAGAACATGACACCTCAAAGTATGGCACCCTGGCATGCTGAGTCTTTTGAACTGAAAGACAATGGAAAGGCCCCAGAACCAAGTCTCCCTGGCCTTCTCCCATCCTCCTGTCTCCCACTTCTCTGTCTCACCCTGAGTCATAGAAACTAGAATTCTTCTTCCCCAAGGCAGGTCATAGAAACTAGAACCCTTCTCTTAAAAGCAGGACATAAAATCTAAAAAGGTCATGCTCTCCCTTCTTACTTCTCTGTTGAAGACCCTCATTCCAGAGGGGTCCTGTCCCATACCTGGGGGAGGGAGGAATGCTACACAGAAAGGCCAAGAAGAATCTGAATGGATAGGACTTGCTGGGTTTCTTTCCCTCAGTCTGTTACCATTAGGTCATATTCTTTTTGTCCAATCACATTTCTACATGGCTGTCCATTCTTCATCAAACCTAAGCATAAAAATAGACAGTTTTCCCTGAGTCTCTGGGTCTTGATTTCTGTTTCCCATAAGTGGGAAACTTCTTGATAAGTTTCCCATATCAGGTAAAACTTTGATTAAATGAATTTGTTACGCTTTTCTCTTGTTAACCTCTTTTTGTTATAGGAGTGTCAGCTGTCATCCTTATGATGGATAAAGAAAGGTACATACCTTACTTCCCTTACACTCTTGAGGCTGAAATTCAATCTTCTTACAGCCTGGTTGTTACTGAAAGTTTGGTACCTTTCCCCAAGGCTGAATCAATAAGAATGAAAAATGAGGAAAATGTGGTTTGAGGAAAAGGAAAGAGAAGTTTATTAATGTGCCAGCAAATGAGGAAGGTGGCACACTAGTGTCTCAAAACACCATCATCCTGCTTTTAAGTAGAAAAACAGGGCTTTTTTATTTTTTATTTTTTTTAGCTTTATTAAAAAATAATTTTATTAAATAACTTGTGCTATCTTCTTATAGCTCCAATTTGCATAGCCCTACTCTTGAATCTTTATGTTATTTTTTTATTTTATTTTTTATTTTTAAATTTAAAAAATTTTTCTTACGTACATTGCCCTTGCCCCCCTCCCCCCTCCAGTCAGAACCTTAAGCCTGACCATCCCCCAGATGGTGCACATCGCACTCATTATGTATGTATATACCCATCCCTTCCTCCCCGCTCTCGTCTGCCCAACACCCAATAAATGTTGTTCCAAAACAGGGCTTTTTTAAACGGGAGTTTTCAGTGGTTAGGCTTGGGTCTACTTGACCAGTGTCACATGGTTTAACTGATTTAACTATAATTGGTGGTTTCCATTGACCTTATCTCTGATGACAACAATCTTGTGACACTCGGACAATTCTGTTCAGCCATCTCCTGCGGTTTAAGATACTAGAAAACAAATAGCAAAGAACATTTTTCTGCCCCTTTGATTGCGGCCTCTGGAAGGAATGCAAGTTTTAATTCCCCAAAAAGGTGGGGGCTTTTAAAGAGACATCTAGTAAAACATTTCATTGCCCCTTTTCAGACCTTTACCTCTGTTACATTGTCACCAATCATATTTCCAACCTTTTCTTGTACTACTCTTCAAAGGAGCCTTTCATTCTCCAAGCTCAAGTTCCCCACACCAAACATGTATGTTCCCTCCCCTCTTAATCATGTCATTTCTTCTAGTTAAAATGTCTTCTCCTCTCTTCACCTTTTAGCTAAATGTTACACTTTCTTCAAAAAACAGATCAAGAGATACTCTGAAGTATTAGCATATGCCTCAAACTTCGGTCATCATTCTCTCCTTCAAATTCCTTTAACAGTTACTCTATGCTACTTGATTATCTTTCAAGATACATATACTCACTGGCCCCAAATAAGTCTTTACTCCTCCTAAGAAGAAACTATCCCTACAAATGCTTATTTCCAAATTCCTTTTGGTAATTATGATTTTATCTTTTTCTTTTATACATTATTCAATCCACAAACATCTTTTGTGCCTCTACAAGATACCAGGATATCTTTGCAGGCAAAAAAAATTCTAGTTCTTCAGCAAAAATCTGGAGAGGCCAAGGGTAAGTTTCCCCTGTGCACTTTGAAGGTTAGCTGAAAATGAACTGACAATAGATAGATTAATAGGAGAAAAGGCATACAGATTTATTTAATGTGCATAGCATGGGGGAATTACAGGACAATGAATACCCAAAAACCCACTGAGGTCCAGATTCTTATATACCCTTTTACATAGTGGAAGGGGGAAATGGGGGGTGGAGTGATTTTGAGGTGTAGTACATGATTTTTTTAGGAAGAATGAATGGACTCAATATTTAGTCAGTGATTAGTAAATAATTCTCTTTGAGAATTGAATAGGACCTAAGAACAGACAATAGTTCGGGATGAAGTTTGTCTGGGCTCTAGGTGTGATGTTTGATTTTCAGTCTCTTCCTCTGTGATATGAGTTTTAATTTTCTCTAGTAAATGAAATTTCAAGGAACAGATCTGGTTTCTAGATAGATAAGGGAACTTCAGAGAACAGCCTCATTGGGTGTTCTGGGTCTTGTCCCTTATTTAGCAGTGTTTGGTCCTTACCTAACTTGCTTAGCCTTACTTTATGCAAATTAGTTTCTGGAATGACCTAGATTTGCATCTGTATGATCAACTCTCCAGTAGATTCCCACCTGAAGAGAGGGATAGAGCTTGTCTTTTTTCATTCTATATTATTCATCACCCACTGGATGTCAAGTGGCTAATGAACTTAAGGAAATGTATGTAGGGCTGAGCATTTTAGAAAGTGCAATCTTTCTGATTATGGGGAAAGTGGTGAACAAATCTTAAGCTTTCTATTTCAGTGTAATAGATTCCTAATTTTTTTAGCTGCTGAAATGTTTTGAATGCACGGTTTTATTCACTGCTCTTGTATCATAATATATAACCTAATGAGGATAAGGAGGAATATAGAAGAGTGAACTAGACTTATTTAAAAATTTGAAAGTATAATACTAAAATTGTGAGTCTACTTTCACTCAACTTTGAAATGTGAAGGGACAATAAAGAACAAAAAAAGGAGTGATCAGCAAGGTGCAATTATTAATATCTGGACATTTTATCATTCATTGCTTATTGAGTACCTGATACCATGTCCATACTGCATACTGAAAGGAATTCAAAAATGAAAATTCTTGGTCTTACCTTCTAGGAGCTTACAGTCTAGTATGGAAGAGAAAAACATCAGCTGTTTACAAAGTAAAATCTAATTCAAAAAAGAGTGAAATGAGTAAGGTGTAGTAGGAGTATAGGGGAAAAAAATCCACTCCAATTATGTGAAATTAGGGAAAACTTGATGGTAGAAACAAAATTTGAGCAGTGTCTCTGAAGGCAGATGAGACAGATGAGATTTAAATGCTATGTCAATGTTCTAGGAAGGTTTTTCCAGGGTTCTGGAACTGTGTTAACAAAAGGAGTGTGGCTGGGACACAGTTACCTGGATGAAATAGGCAGAGGGAAGCACAGATCAGAGTCTTTTCTCACTAGACTGTGGGGAAATGTTAGGTAGATAGTGATGGATTCCAGATCTCCTAGGGATGAAAGTGGGTGCTGTTGCCCCCATCTTGGTCCTGCCCCACTCTAATTCTCCATACCTGGGGGAGGAGGGAATACCCTACGAATCTGCCAATCAGATTGGCAATCAGATTGGCAAAATCAGAACTTGGCATGCCAGCTGCAAAAGAATGCAGAGGACTCTCTAGCCCACGGGCTAAGCCACGTGGGTACCATAAAGTCCGGAGAGTGATCTAGAACCCACATGCATAGTTAAGGCTCAGGTTATGTGACTCCCAACAGTCCTATCAAAGTGGCTCCATGGTGCCCTCTGAACCATGAGGGAGGTCCTTATCCAGGCACTATAAAATAAGACGCAGACCATAGGCAACCTTTCTCTTCACCCTTCCTTTTGCTTGTCCTGCTGTGACAATGGGTTCAGTTGTCATCTGTGAAGTACGTACCATGCTCTGTAAACCTATGTCTTGCTTTTGCCCTATAATCCTACCTTTCTCTCTTCAATAAACCTTATTTTCATGCTTGCCTAAGTTTGGTGCGTTTGGTCATTCTTTGGCCATGAATGCACCAAGAACCGACATTTCAGACTAAAACCTGACAGAACCACTGATGCTTCTATACAGATAAGTGTCATAATTAGAGTTGAATAGATGAATTTGACCACAATGTGTGGGCCTAACTGGAATGGGAAGATTAGAGGTGGGGATCATGCACTACTAGACTGCCTTTCAAAGTCTACATTCTCACTCTTTTAAAAGAGTGGCAACTTGGTAGAGTGGAAAAATCACTTGAAGTCTGAAGGCATTCTCTGGCTGTGCTTCTTACTAGCTCTGTGACATTGGGCATATTACTTAATATCTGTGTCCTCCGTTTCTTTTTCTTAATATCTATCATGTAGGGTTGCCTTGGTAAATGGGATAAGCCTCAGGAACGCAATGTTTAGCGCATAATAAGTGCTCGGTGACTGTTTCCATCCTTTTCTACCTAATACAGATTTTAGAAGTGTTTATGTCTATGACTCTTAATACAGCTTGAGTTAATGAACACCAACATATTTCATGTCAGTATTTTAGATGGTGTTAAAATCTGTGCCACAGAAGGCAAAATTGCACCACATTTGCATCTGGGAGAATAAATTTATAATCAGGAAATTAACAGGTACTTGGGTTCTCAAGATAGTCTGAGTTTATTCAACATTCCTTTAGCCAATATTTATTATTCCTCTGCACGTGTCTGTGACTGTGCACATAGATAGAAGTCAGTCCTGCTCTCAAAGAGTACAGAGTCAAGTACGAGATATATCAATACACTGGTCACAAAAGGGTTTGTGATAAGTACTAGTCGTTTATACAAATTGTTTTGGGAGCACAAAAGAATGTGTAATTAGCTGGTGTTTTCAGAGGTAAGGAAAAGATTCACAAGGAAGCAATTCCTTTAGATTAGTCTAGAAGTGTTAGTTGTAGTTTACCTGCTGCACAGGTGGAGGAAGAACATACCAGGCAGGAGAAATAGTGAGTCAAAACAGAAAGAAGGGAGGGATTGTATTGGGCTGCATTTAACTGAAAATGCCAATAATAGTGTTTTAAACAAAGTTGGGGTTTGTTTTTCCCATGTACTGGGAAATCTAGAGGGAGGCATTTTTGGGCATTGATTTAGTGGTTCAATGTGTAAGGCCCTAGGTCTTTGGATTCTTTAGTCCTATCCCTTGGGGGTTTAAGATGGTTACTTCAGCTCCAGCTTTCAAGTTCCACACTTCAAGTAGGAAGAAGAAAGTTGCATGCTTGTATAAAGAAAGTAGAACTTTTTTAGAAATCCCCAGCAGAATTACATTTAAATCTCTTTGGTCAAGGTGGTGTTGCATCTGTCTCCAAAGGAAGCTGGGAAATAGACGTTTTCTTTATTTATTTTGCCCTTTTTAAGCTATGCGCAAAATCACCTCCAACAAAATTAAAATTCTCTTTTAAAAAAGAGGATCATCTATTTGGTATAAGCAACTCATTCTCTGCTAACACGTAGTTAGAGGATGGCAAATAGTTGGTGTAGCCAGATGATTTAATTTCAGAGAGGATTGTCAGTATAGCTCAAACACATCAGTTTCTTTCCCCCCTCCCCCTTGACAACATCTCTTTTGGTATCCTCCATAGCCCTGCTCCATTTGAACTGGAAGTTTTCACCCTGAGCTTACTTCGCCTCTCTCCTATGTTGGATATCTTGCTTCCTAAACTCCAATACTGTATTTTTTCTTGCTTTACTTCTTCATTGATGAGGCATTTATTTGAGTAACTTTCTGAAAAATTGTATGTGAAAAGTAAATTTTTTATGCTCATGAATGACTGAAAACATCTATATTCCACTCACACTTGATTGGTAGTTTGGCTGGATATAGATTTCTAGGTTGTGAATAATTTTTCCTCAGAATTTTGAAGTCCTTACTTCATTGTTTTTTAGCTTTCAGGATTGCTGTTGACACATTTGATTCTTAAAACTTTGCACATTATCTGGTTCGTGTGGTTTTTTTCCTTTTAAGATTCTCTCTTTATGATGGGGATCTGAAATTGCACAATAATGTGCCTTGGCGTGAGTCTTTTTTCATTCAGTGTGTTGATCACTTATTACATTCTTTATGCTCTTTCTGTTTGGAAACTTGCATCCTTTCATTCTGGGAAAATTTTGGGGTTTTTGTGATCATTTCTTCCTTCCATTCTGGTTTTTGGAACTTCTGATATTCAGATATTGGCTCTCTTGGATGATAATCTTCATATCTTTTCTTTCCTCTTTTCCATCTCTTGTCTTCCTGTATTTCTAGGAGATAAAGTTGGAACTTTATCTTCCAACTCTTCTATTGGCTTTTTCCATATTTGTTTATTATCCATGAAGATTTCTTTTCTCTTGGGGAGAAAGGGGTTTTTTTTTATTTATTTTTTTTATTTAAGTATAATTTACATATCATGCTTTTACTCCATTTTAAGTGTACAATTAAATGTTATTAGTAAATTTACCAAGTTGTACAGCTATTCACATAAATCAGTTTTAGAGGATTTTCTTCCCCCTATTGAGATCCCTAATATCCTTCCCCAACTACATTTCAAGCATGCCCCTCCCCTCCACAGTGCTCACCACATCCCTCAGATGTGGGTCTACCCCCCACCCTCCAAATCCCCAGTGAACACCACCACCATGTGAGCACCATAGTGTTAATCAGTCAGTACCAATTTGATGGCGAGTACATGTGGGGCCCATTCTTCGGGTCTTGTGTCACCTCACTTTGAATAATGGGCTTAAGCTTAATCCAGGATAATATAAGCAGTGCTAGCTCACTGTCATTTCTTAAAATTGAGTAATATTCCATTGTAAACATATACCAAATTTTAATAATCCACTCATGAATTGACGGGCACTTCGGTTGTTTCCATGCCCTTGCAATAGTGAATCGTGCTGCCATAAACATTCGGGTGCAGATGTCTTTATAATAGAATGTCTTATGCTCTTTTGGGTAGATTCCCAATAATGCTATTGCTGGATAGAATGGTAATTCTATTTTTAGCTCTTTGAGGAATCTCCAAATTCTTTTCTACAGAGGTTGCACTAATTTGCAGTCCCACCAGCAGTGTAAGAGTGTTCCTGTCTCTCCACATCCTCGCCAGCATTTTTTGTTTGGGGATTTTTTGATAGAGGCCAATCTCATTGGGGTTAGGTGGTATCTCATTGTAGTTTTAATTAGCATTTCTCTAATGATTAGAGATGTTGAACATTTTTTATATGTTTGCTGGCCGTTATTCTGTCTTCTTTGGAAAAGTTTCTGTTCATCTCCTTTTCCCATTTATAAATGGAGTTGTTTGACTTTTTTTCTTGCTAATTCTTTTGAGTTCTAGGTAGATTCTTGTTATCAGACCTTTGTCAGAGGTGTAGAGAGCAAGGAACCCCATGGATCTTCCAAGAGACTCCTAGATTTGATAAATAAATTTGGTAAAGTCTCAGGTTATAAAATCAATATACACAAATCAGAGGCATTCATTTACACCAAAAACAGTCAAGCCGAAACTCAAATCAAAAATGCAATAACTTTTACTATAGCCTCCCCAAAAATTAAATACCTAGGAATAAATTTAACAAAAGAAACGAAAGACTTATACAAGGAGAATTACAAAACACTAAAAAAAGAAATTGTAGAAGATGTAAAAAGATGGAAAAATCTACCTTGTTCATGGATTGGTAGAATCAATATTGTTAAAATGTCAATTTTACCTAAAGTGATCTACAGAATAAATGCAATCCTCATCAAAGTACCATCTTCATTCTTTACAGAGCTAGAAAAAATAATTCTTCACTTTGTATGGAACCAGCAAATACCTTGTATAGCCAAAGCAATCTTAAGCAAAAAGAGCAAACTGGGAGGCATCAGTCTTCCAGACTTCAAATTGTATTAGTGCCTGATATTTTTCCTGTGCATATGTCATACTTTTCTGTTTCTGTGCATGTCTAATTTTTTTTTGAAAATGGGGCAATTTTAGATAACATATTGAAGCAACTCTCAATACTAATATCCCTGGGGGGTTGATATTTGTGTTGTTTGCTTGATCACTTATTTGTTTACTGACTCGGTTGAACTAACTCTGTGAGGCCTATTTGCCCTGTAGTGGGTAGCCTCTCATGTTTCTGCTCAGATTATCTTCCCCTTGTTTTTATATTTTAGCCTAGCTTCCTAGGAGTCGCCCCGAGTGAGCATAAGCTGCTTATTGCTCAAAATTTGTGTTAAGTCCCTGTGGTCTCTTGGATTTTTACCCTTTACCCCTGGATGTATGTGTGCGTGGCTTGAGGCTGCTATCACAATTCAGAGGGTTGATGTTTTTGCTCCACAATTACCCAGAGACTAGTAGCTTTGAAGTTCCTTCTCTGATTGCTCCTGAGAGGGCATCACCTTGGGTATGCACACAGTCTTCCAAACTGCCGGGAAGGCGTGTGATCTTATTTTTAAGCCTGGCTTCCCAGAAGTTATCCTTGGGCCACAGTAGCTTGTTGTTCACCGCATGTTCAGGCAGAGGTGTGCTTAAACCTGTTACATCAGTGAAGCTTCCGCCCTGTGCTGATAGATCTGTGTGCAGCATGGGGAATGATTTCAAGTGTGTCACAAGTCCAGTTTTGATTGCTCCTGAGTAGGTGCCTAAGAAATAGGCACAGCCTTTCTGGCCTACAGAATTGACTGTGATCCCAAGAGGTTCATTCTCAGCTAGAATATGGTTTCTATGGTTCTCTCTACTAGACTTCTGGCTATTTTGCTGTTTTACTTGTTGCTACCAGTATCATGAAGCCACCAACACCCTCTTAATTGCTCTCCACCAAGATCTCCATTGTTTTCAACATGCTTAGACTTGGAATTCCCCAAGCTCTATTCCAAATAAAGTCAGTCCCCACTAGCTGAGCTGTTTACAGCCTGCCTCTCCCCTTGAGCACAACCTCTAAGCCACTGTACAAGAGCTGGGACCAGGGACAGTGGCCCACTTCCCCTGGAATGACAACCCTGATGTACAGGTGAGTGTCAGAATAGGGGGTGGTGTCCGCTGATCTTCTCAGCTTGCCCATCCAAGCACAGAACCTCTACACTGCTGTGGCATGAACAATGGGGGCCACCACACCTGGGATAGAATTTCTCCCCTATGGGTAAGGGCTGGTGGGGGATGGGAGCCTCAGTCCTTTCAGCCATGCTTGCCTTGAATAGAGATTTTGCAACATGAGCTATAGGGCATAGGCAGGGTGAAAATGTAGCCCTGGAATGGGAGCTTAAGGAAGAGGGAGCCCTTCTCTCTCCTCCCACTTCCCTCTCATCTCCTTGGCTGCACCTGTCCAGAGTAGAACACCCAGAAAAGAGTTTTCCCAAACATGGAGCTATGGGGGAGGCCAGGGTCATGACTCAAATGCCACAGATTCTTTCTGTTCTTACTGTTCAGTAGATTTTCTTAAATGAATATTTCTTCATTTGCTGCATGGCCTTATGACAATTTTCAGAGATTTTAAATGGTTTTTTATAATTTTTGTCAATTAAATGGTTGTTTTACTGGGAAGAGTGTCTGCGGGCTTTTTACTCGCCATTCTAGAAGTCTTTCCACACTTACATTTAACTTCCATTGCTGCTAGTTACAAATCCATGAGTCATAAGCCATTCAAGAGCTTAAAGAGTTATCTAGTCTATTCCTTATGCCTTTGGGTTGGATAATACCTTAGCCAGCCCAGATAGATGAAAATCTATACTGGTTTTGAAAACCTTCAGAGAAAAAAATTTCACAGCCTTCCTTAATAACCTAAATCAATGCTTAACAACTCTCACTGCCCAGAATTCCTTCTTTGCTCATAACCTGAAGCCTGCGTGCTACAGTTTAAAAGGCTTTCCTCTTCATCTGTTCTGGAGGAGATAGAGAACAGCTGGTCACCGTACAATACACTTTCTCTCTGGGTGGAACAATCTCCAGCTTCCTTTTTTCTTTTTAAGTCTTCCTTTGACCCTGTCATTGGAATAAATAATCTTAATATTTCCTTATACTTCTTTGCAATCCATGAACAACCTTTGTGCTCTCTTCTGAACTCTTCTCGCTCTTGCCATGACCTTGTTAAGACTTGAAATGTTTCTCAAAGTGAGGTCCAAGAACTCTGTACATGATTCTCTTGGATTGCTAGTTAAATATGCAGATCCCTTTGCCCCATCCTACATTTAGTGAATCATACTTCTAGATATGGATCTGAGAATCAGCATGCTGAATAAGTTCCCAAGGCGATTCTGATGCACTGACATACGTATAAGACGCTCTAGGCTAGACTGTAGCCTGTTTTCACTGGATCACAGATTATAACACCTTCCCTGCACAGTAGAATGACATGGGGGCTTTTAAAAATTCTGATACCCAAGCTGCACCCCAATCCAACTAAACCCAAGACTCTAGGAGGCATGAGGCCAGCAGTCTTTTTAAAGCTCCCCAGATAAATTCCAAGTTACAGCCAAGGGAGTCTCCATCAGTTCTCCAAGGCAAGGATGTTACTACATTTGTATCCCAGCACCTACTAGCACAAAGCCTGTTACCGAGAATGTTAGTTTCACTGTTTGTGGCTGAGTGAATTAGACTTAAGTTTTATTTCCAGATCCATGTTCATTGGATGTCTCATTTTCTTCTATCTATATCATGGAATATTTAATTGAAAGAATGAACTGACTTTATTCATAGTGAGGATACATTGTTTTGTTACTGTTTGTTGGAGGAGAGTTGACTTTGAGGAGCAGGAGGTGAATACTTCTGATTCAGAAATGCATAAGCTTGGAGAGGCTGACAGACGCCTGTGTGAGAATTCTCGATAGGCATTGTGAGCACTGGAAATAGCAATGGCAAGGGTAGGAATCTTCACATCGAATGATACCAAGATTCCCTCACTGAACCACCTCAGACACACTGGCCTACTCTGACTCTTGTTCCATCATTCCACTGGGGAAAACCTGCAAGTCCTACTGAAACCACCTAACGGTGTATCACTGTATGCCTACACCATCTCTCCCTCTCTTTCCCCCAGGCTTTCCTAGTAGTGCAAAGATAAAGGATAAGGCAGCCCCCCAAGGTGCTCACAACTGGACAACCTCAAAATGAAAGGAGTTAATACGCAAGGAGCAATGAAAGAAAAGAGTTAGTAGATAACTTTGTTGCCCTTTCTCTACAGCTTTCAGCTTTCCAACACCCACATGTAATGTTCTGAAACGCAAGATATAAAGCTTTAGAGGACAGTTCCAAGGGATCCAGCAGTCAGTTGCACTTAGTGTTGGCCAACTGAGTAAAGCTTCCTTGGCATGCTCTCCTTCCTTCCCTTCTTCACTGCTCTGTGTCCCTCATTCCTAATTCCAGGGATCACACTTAACAACGGTGAACAAGGCCAGTAAGCCCTTTGCCTCAGGCACTGATTTCTGGGGGAACCCAAACTAAGCAGGTAGCATTATTCATGTTACTCACCTTCATATCCTAACCCATCATGCTGTGTGGCGTAAATGAAGTACCCAATAAATATAAACTGACTTGAACATGGAAGAGAAAACTGGGCAGAGGAAGGATTGCACCAAAATTATCCATGATGAAAGAATGTTTTGGTGAGAGAATAGCCAAGAGCTTGTGGCTTAATATTCCCATGTATTAGCCAAGGGGCCCATGGGCAAAGCAGCAACCTTTTGGATACTCAATTTCTTTACTTTATAAAATGGGATTACAAGTTATATCTGAACCTCATGAGACTCAAATGAGAAAGCACATATGGCAATTTCTGAAAATTATAACACTGAAGTGTTAAGTTATTCATTTGGAATCAGAGGGTCATAGGGTGGATTTTTTTTTCAGACTTTATGGCTAGTTCCATATATTAGCAACTAACATATTTTAGAAAGAATTTTGAGTAGTTTATGAGAATAAGATAACCATGATCAAGAATCATGAACAATCACCTGAGTTAAACATTTTCATTTTTGTTTCTCACATATGTGTGTATATATATATATATATATATATATATATATAAAGAGAGAGAGAGAGAGAGAGAGAGAGAGAGAGAGAGAGAGGATAGAAGAAATGCCTAATGAAAAATATCAGGACATGCAAGGTTTTTTTCTTTCTTTCATCTTCTATTTTTAAAAATTGCAATTCTAAAATGTTAGGTAATAAATAGACTTCCACTGGGTTAAGCACTCATATGACTAGAATTGAATCTCTGTAATCACATCAGCTAGTAACAGTGAGTGCTTCCCTTGGTTTGCACTTACTATATGTCTACAGAGCAAGAAAATAAGTGGGTTGGGTAATTATTTGTTGGCTCTTACCAAACATTTTCACCATCAAGGCCATTCCATTAAGTACCTTGGCAAAAGGAGGGAAAAAATATTGAGTCAGAAGTATGCAGAAGGGCAGCCAGTGACATCAGTAACTTCTGCTCACTGTTTCCAAAATTTGGGACCTATACCCCTATTAACATTATAGCTGATTCTAAGTGGTAGGCAGATCTGACATTAAATAACTTTGAATTCCATGTGAAGACGTGTATTTATCTTTCAAAAGTGTTCCAAGCTTTAGAAAAATTCAGATGGTGCTAAAAATGTCTCTCCCAAACTGGTCCCTGGCCAACACACACACACCTGTCTCTCATTTTATCAAAGAACAAGGCTAGGGTTCATAGCATTGGACAAGCAAAACTGCCCAACTAGACTTTACCAAAATTGGCTTATTTTTATTATATTTATTAATATTTTATAGTTATCTTAAAGCAAGTATAGTGACTTGTCCCTTTATAGTAGTGACATAATTTTCTTTTTTAAAAAAATTGCATTTAGGTTATTTTTTTAAAAAAATAAGAGCCATTTAATGAAAAACATAACCAAATAATACAGGTAATATACAGATTTTAAAAATAAAAATGTGAAACTCTAGGACTGAAGTTTGGGAATCATAATTATCTATGCCTCTGCAGAGCACATGAGATCTCTCACTCTCTGGCCTAAAGAGTAACTGAATGCAATCTTTCTCGTTTTGCATGGATACTTAAAATTTTGATGCTGTATAAGAGTAATATAAAAAAAGCCTAGTTTTTTAGCATTCACTGATAAGGTTATATTTTCTCCTCAAATCAGTCATAGAGAGCTTTCAGCTAGAGCTGCCTCTTCATGGGGTGTGATTATTAAGAAGAAAAACTCCTGATCAATGCTCATCAGAGAAAATTCAAAATAAGAATTCAGCTGGCATTCTAGGCTTAATTGCAGGAGGACCTCAGTCATATTTTTTTTCATATAATATTGTGTTTATAATGCATGCATCTAAATTCCTATCATCTTTGTTCTTTCTGTACAGTCTGGCTTAGTTGCACTCTGACAGTTTATGTATGAAGACCTGAAGAGGCTAATATGAAGTAGTCTTTAAGAGAAAGTTTTGCAAACTGCAAAGCTGATTACAGAAAAATGTGCCAGAGATAGGGATTAATTCAAATATATATTTTTCCAAACCACTAATGAAATAACTACGTGCAAGACACACATATAAAATGAACATTTATGTCCTAAACCATACATGCATTTTTGTTTTATTACCTTATCCACTTTTTTCCTCTTTGGGTTTGAAATCTATATTAACTACTTCTTATTTGTCATGTGTTTTCTGTCTGCTTATTTAAATATGCCAGATGCCTTTAAATAAACCAGAATGCATGGAAAATAAAGCTATTCATGTAGCAAATAATTGCACCAACAGATTCCTATAAAGTGCAAAAATCTCTCTGGACCAAGCTATTTTTTATCTATAAATCTAGACAATTCTATGAATGAAACAGTTTGGTCAATGTTACCAACCTAAACTCAGAGAAGCAAGACTGAAGGATAGGCTGATTATTTGGAAAACCAAAGTGTACAGTTGAAGTACTTATCTAAGAGTTGAGACAAATAAAATAGCAGACAAACTCCTGTCACTTAGAAGCAGATGGAGGGGAGGTGGGAATGGGATTGGGGCCAGATTACTGTGATCAATTGTTCACATTGATCAGATTCATCAGATAAGCGTTGACATCACTTTTCAGGTATAGATTTAATCACCAGTTCTCAAAGAAACCGTGAGTAAGAAGATAGAAGTGTACATTGAACCAAGATCAACTTGGATGCTAGTACTGATGATTTCTACAATTCTTCTTATTACAATTATTGTGAGATTTGTATTTTGAGTTAAATTATTCTAGTTTATATCCCATGAAGCCTTTATTTGAAATTATGGACTTGTGCTAAGGAGAGAGCATGGGAAACAGTTCGTTCATTAGCCTAAACCACATTTACATCCACCCAGAGCATCCACCGAGGGCAGCCGTGAGCTCACAGAGGGCCCTTGTGCAAACTGGAGAAGACGCTTCTTCCTTTGGGCTTATGCAGCTCCAGTCTGGCAAGTGGAGCGCAGGCTGGACTCAGCTCTGACTTAGTCCCTCCCTTAGCCAGTAACCTGCACAACTGTAAGGAGTAGCTCTGAATAGGATCAAGCATTTCTGAAGCACCAACAGGAATTTATATTTTTGTACCTTTTCCGGACAACTCATTTGAATGTCAAACAACCAACAGTGTCAGGAAAATCTTTTTAATAGTTAACCGTTAACTATCTTGACAAACTAGGTCCTTTACCCCTATGTACTGATAACGCTTCTAATTTTTCACAAAACAAAGCAAAACACTGCTGGTCTCATTTGTGGGGGGCGGGGGGAAGTGCCCTGTTTTAAAAAGATCATTAAAATTTTCCTAAAGGAAAACATTGATTCATGACTTGCAGTGATTTCATCATTGACTCAGTGGCTGTGGGTGCGCAAAGCCTCAAATAAGAGCAGAGCTTATGTGCTAATTCAATTTCCATCAGATGGATTTACACTACGAATCCATAAGACAATAATGGTTAGATCCTTTGAATTAACATCTGTGACAATAAATACAATCAAAACACCTTCTAACACAATTTGCTCCACCAGCCCAGGAGTCCAATGTGATTGATTTTGAATTTAAAATCCAATTTCAAAAATTTTGGGGAGATTACATTCCATAGTTCCCTGAAAACAAAATGGAGAGAAATACATTTAAAATATTTTAACCTGGTACAGATGTTACTGGGTATATGTATAATGGGTACGTTTTTCTTTGTTCCATATCATTAGAAGTCTCAAAAACTTTTTTCCTTAAGCAGGAGAAAAAAAAGAAAACAGAATCAGGAAAGGAGGTGACCTTTAATTTAAGAAGGCTAGAATTATCATATCGTGTGGTATATTAAACGTGCAAAAATGCAATGTCCTGGTCTGGCTTGCTTTGGGGAACCTAGTAATCTATAAATTTGACATTATTTGTATAAAATATATTAAAACAAAAAATGTAAGCTGAATTATTGTTAAATTTGTGCAAATGCAGTCACTAAATTATAAAAGTAAAGCATTATTATGCAAATTGGAGCTAATTTTACAATATCCCTATCTAATTGTTTACAGCGCAGTAGAATTACGGCACTGTTAAGCAGGCCAGGATGTTGTGTGAAAGAGAGTGGTTTTAATTTGAACCATTTTTACTTCCTGTGGTTTTTTTTTTTTTTTTTTTTTAGTTATAGTAAGCATGGAAAAGGGATTTAGCATGGAGAAAACAAGGGCAGATGTCTCCTGCATTGTGTACTCAAGGACTTAGCTAATTAATATTTTCCATGTGCTTCAGATGCAGAGACGGAGATGTGCTCTCTTCGGAGGTGCACAAAGCTTCCTCTTTTCAGTCTTTATGAGATGTCACAAATGGAACAGTCTACAGAGATCCGCTCCGAGGAATATTTTTAAGAGATTTGTTTTGAGATGAAGGGCTACTTGAATGTGAGGCATCCTAAGTGGTCCTAAGCCTCCAGCTGTGTTCTTCTGCAGAGGGGTTGGAGAAGGCTGCTGCCAACGTGACTGCACAGAATTCCGTTCCAAACGGCACTTAAGGAAAGGTTTGGGGAAGACGACAAGACCACTCTCCAGCCAGCGGAGAAATCACATTGAATAAACAGTTTTAGCGAGAGGTCAATGAATGCTTGCTTCAAAGGAAAGGCCCTTCATCATCCTAGATAAGCAAAATCAGTCTCTGGGATTCATTTATGGAGGGCATTCTGCTTCCTGTTCCCCTTACAATCCTTATTTTATCCTTCCTATTACTCAGCGATTTCATATAAGCTAAACTGTCAGCATATGAGAAACCTCTCTGCCAATGAGATGACTTTTTTTTTTTTTCCAGAAAGCCTTGCCAAGTTTATGAGCCAAGAAATAGCTGAATTATAATGGCTGGAACTTCAAAGGGAAGAAGAGTGAAAGGTATTAAAATATTTTTGTAAAAATCCCTGACTCTTAAAATCAGCAGGAGATGATCAATATGAGAATAACATAGTAAAATTTAAGGATGTGGTAGGGAGGGGTCGAATATCTGGTGATAAGACGGTGCTCCCTGGAGCCTTCTTGCCTAGTCAGTCTCCATTCCTGGGGAGCAGGGGGGAATGTGACTGTAAAATCAAGGAAGAAACATGTCAGATGAACAGGACCTCATTGTTTCTCTCTTGGCTTCGCACAGGTTGCCCCTGCTGAAGTGATGCACATTTTTTTCCCCTTTGCTTTGAAATCTTTCCAAAATCTCAAAGTTTCTCCATCAGGCCTTTTATATTAAAATGAGCAGATTCTTAATTATCTTTTTAGTTGTTTGTGGGATGTGCCCTCCATGACCCTTATGAGCACCCTTGTCTTTATTCTGAAGACTTCTACTTTTGCTCTTTTTTGCCAAACCTGCTATACAGAAATGACCTTAAATAGACTCAATGGGTTAAGTCCCCCAGGGAATTTTGTACTTCAACAGAGACCAAAGCTTAAGATCAACAAGAACCATTGCCTTCTACAGTTAGACAGCAGTGAGTATTTTACTCCAGGTATCAATTAGGAATTATATTTGCTAGTAACAGAGACCAGAAATAAGAATGGCTTAAATATGTGGCTTTCTGTCACATCAAGGAAGTCTAGTGACAGGCAGACCAGGGCTTTGGGGGCTCCCCCAGTCATCAGGGTACAGGCTCCTTGCACTCTTCTGCTCTTTATCCTTAAAGCACAGTTTGCCTCCTGGTCTAAGACGAGTGCTGTCATCACGCCTACATGCAGGTTTGGGGGGCAAATATAAATGATTCCTAGCTGTCACCTTTTATGGGTGCTTCTTCAGAAGTTCTCCAAACAACTTTTGCTTACATCTTACTGACCATATCTTTTTGCTTGGAAACATTTCTGCCCTGGATAAATTCAGGGTTTTGATATTTTTTAAAAGTTGAAAATATTTATTGGATGGGTGACTAGAAGTTTATTTTTCCCCCATAAATTCATCCAAGAGGTAGGTGACGAGAAGTTTCTGTTGCCCCTCTTAAAATGCAAACTTCCTGACAATTACCTGTCTACTTCAATTGTGCCCACGCCCTGTCCTGTTTGTTAACTTATTCTATCACTTTTTAAAAAGATTACATATTTTTTTCATCTCAAGGGCCTGAACTGTAAATAATATATGGAATGAAACACATGGTCCTATAATCAAGAATGTCATTCATTCCTTACTCTCAGCTCTATTGAAAATGACCAATTAATCATACGTATTATTGCTCATTTGTCTTCCATAATTAAGTAACCCTTACTTCTTCATTGCAATGGGACACTAGATTATCATGGATAACAACAAACGGGAGAAGCTGGTGAGATGTCCAAGTTAAACACCAATTTTCAGAGTTTAGAAAAAAATCCCCATTTAAATCATCAGTTGAGTTTCACACATGTGAAAGTAAACGAAGAAACCAAGTACTTTTCTAAATAATCTCAAATTCTATGCTTGTAGACAAACCCACACACAGAAGAAAATTATAGTTTGTGTAAGTGAAAAAGACAGAAGGAATTCTTCTTGTTGTTTAAAGGAAGTTGTCAAAAAAAGTGTCTTAATATTTGAGTGTGTTGGTGTGAATTATATAGCATTTAGGGGTAAACAGCTGAGGTAATATCTTTTTAGTTTCTCTCTTTTGCCTTTCCCTGCTTACCCTAACAGAGTGGGGTTAATGAGAATCCACGTGTAAACTCTGAGTAAGGCCAGAGTTAAGGCTGCCAGAGAGCACGTGGCTAATAAAACCTGAAGGAACCAGGGGGGGCATAGTTGAATCGCAAAATGCATCGATAGCAGTCATGAAACTCATGGATTGGTTATGTCATATCGTGGCCTCTTCCCCTGGTTCAATTAAGACCTTTCCAAAGGTCAATTCATGGCTTCTGCTCAGCCCAGCTTGAGTCACCGGAGCCTCTTGTCTTCACACACAGCTGGCTCCAAGTCCTTGCCCACTGCTTTTAGGAGGCAGGAGGCTTTGGGCAAAGGACTTGAACTGGCTGGTGCTCAGTTTTTTCCCCTCGTGTTGTTATAAAGATGCAAGAGACAACATAAGGGACTGATCTAGCTTGAAAATTGGCTAGGTGATGGGCAGAGACGGGGAGAACTGAATGCTAATTGGAGACTTTAGACAATGTTTTTGTTCCTTTATGGTTGCCTGGTGGGGAGGGATGGTTGATCAAACATGCAACGATAGAAATTTGCTCTGCAAACTGTACATGAATCAACATGAATTGTCAATTTTGAAAGAATATAATTATAATAAAATAGACTCAACACCACAACTGTAAAGAACATCAATTTGTTTTCCCTTGATGGTTCATAAAGTACTTGACTATCTTGTACAACCTTGCAATTATCATGATCATAGGAGATTTTTATTGTACTGCTAAAAAATACTGGTTAACAGAACGTTCTGGTTAATAAGAGGTCCAGGAACAAAAGTTTGCTATATTCAACACCATCTCCCTTCACATGCCCTGCAAGTATTATTAACCAGTTTTTAGAACAAGAGGTTTCCAAAAGGCCATATGTACTTTCACACAACATGTATTGTAAAATGCACATCTCCAGCTGATGCAAATAGAGTCTGATTCACTCCATAGTAAACATTTCTAATTGGTAAATTTTTCACACATTTTTTTGTTACTTGGTATACTACCAATGTGAGAAATGTCACCATCTCTGATTCTATCAGGAGCGACACAAAGTGATGACTAATGACTGTGTATGTGCGTATTTTAGCAAAATACAAAGGGACTTAAACAGCCAGAATAGTTATCCTTCAAAGGAGTAGTTTTAGAAACTCATACTGATTCCAGAAATACTGAATTTATTCAAAATATCACTGGACTTTCCCTCTGAAATGTTTAAAATCAATGCAAGAAAATTATATTGATGTTTTACAAATTCCATCTCATTTTTGCATAAAAATGGTACTACCCAGATAGCTCACCCTCCGATCAGTTTTGCTTTCAAGGACTTTTGACTATGTCTCAGAATTAAATGCACCTTTAAAGCACAAAAATTTACCATCACTGAAGACATTGAAAAGATTCTGAAAGCAATTACAAAAGGGGAGTGTTTCTTATTTATTTTTTATTTTTTAAATTTTTTAGTTTTTTTATTTCAGAATATTACAAGGGTACAAATATTCTGGTTACATGGATTGGGTTTGTATTGCCTGAGTCAAAGTTATAAGTGTGCACATCACCCACATAGTGTACATTATACCCACTAGGTATGATTTCATGCATCCCTTCCTCCCCCCTCCTACCTACGTGATTTCTGTTGAGTTTTACTTCCATCTGTGCTCATGAGAGCTGATAGGTTAATTTCAATTTAATAGTGAGTACACATGGTGTTTGCTTTTCCACTCTAGTGATGCTTCACTTAGGAGAATGGTCTCCAGTTCCATCCAGATTGTTGCAACACATATTAATTCATTTTTTATGGCTAAGTAGTACTCCATGGTATACATACACCACATTTCATTAAAAGGTTTTAAACAAAGGTAACAACACTGAGAGTATGGCCTCCCAGAGGACTGTTCTAAAGTAAAAGACTCTCATTTGCAAGCAAAGTACACCCTGATGGGTTACTTTTTTTAAAGCATTCATCTCAGTTATACCATCTGCTGAGACTTCATGATTCTATCAGACAAGAACATTTTTATCATTTAAACCATTCTTAGGGAGTATGACAAGCATTAGAGACTAGATAGAGGTTTGGCGAATTGGGGAAAGCTACACATTTATATCTCAGGTTAAGGGGGGAAAGTAGGGAAGAGAAAACAGAAGAAAACAAGCAATAAAAGGCAGAGTAGGACAAAATAGTTCCTGTGTTCAAATATTTCCCAGGTTTTATTTCAAATGTTCTTTTTGTTGACAATTACTGAGCATTTACCATGAGCCAATCACCATGCTGGTTTCTTGACATACAGCATCTTATGTAACCATTTTAATAAGTGCATCTAAGAGAAGTGTCCTTACCAGTCCTTTATAGACAAAGAGGTGGAGAAATTTTATTATGTAAGTAAATGGCCTAGACAGGATTCAAACTCATGTTTCTCTGATTCCAAAGCAGTGATCTCTCATATTGCACCAGGAAGCTAACAGAAACCAACAACACACTCATAATTTTTAGGAAGACAGCATGTTCAGACACAGCTAAGACACTTTCCCACTAGGTATGGTGGCTCCCACCTGTAATCCTAGCACTCAGGAGGCCAAGGTGGGAGGATTGCTTGAGGCCAGGAATTTGAGACCAGCCTGAGCAAGAGACCTCATTGCTACCAAAAATAGAAAAATTAGCTAGCACAGTAGTGAGCACCTGTAGTCCCAGATACTCGGGAGGCTGAGGCAGGAGAATCACCTGAGCCCAGAAGTTTGAGATTGCTGTGAGCTATCATGATGCCACTGCACTCTAGCTGAGGCAACAGAGTAAGACTCTGTCTCAAACAAAACAAACAGAAAAAAACACTTTCTCAGGGGATTTGGACAATCTATTTGTCACTGTGAGACTATATCATATGATTTCTATTGAATTTGATTCCGTCAGGTAGTTTTTTTTTCTTTTTAGCCTTGGCCCATCTCTTAAAGTCTCAAAGTGCATGCCTGGGATCAAGGGACCCACTAGCTCAATTAGATTAAAACCAGTTAGCTATTGTGGTACTGCTTAGTGCTGTTTTATGTGATTGATTAACTTCCCTTTTAAAACTCTGTGAATTTTTTCTACATGGGTTTTTTTTGGCTCATATCTCTTCTTCCCATGACCTTCATACTTGCTATGCCATGATAGGTCACCATTAGAAATTAAGTACTCACTGGAGAATGGAAACAGTTGACATAGACTAGCACTGGTATCTCTCCACAGATCATGATTGCCTTAGGTTTTCCATTCCCTTTTTTTCCCTCTTAGCCCACATGTCCCTTCCAACTCTGAGATAAAAGGAGCAAGAAAGCAGGAAGTCTTCCTTCCACCTGACTCTGACCACACATAACCACACACACAGCCTATTTTAATTAGTCACTTTCCCTCGGTCTCTGTCATGGATGTTTTGTTTGTGGTCTAGATACCAAGTCTTCAATAGTAGAACTCACGTCTCGCTAACATTACACACAGCTCTTGACACCATGCCAGGACTTCCGGCTCACCGAGTGTAACCATGATGTAATAATGGTCAGAAGCAAAAGTCACACCCAGGTTCCTGCTCTTCGTCCTAAATATTGTGATGATTTTTTTCATCCTGTCAGCTATTACTGGACACATGCACAAATAAATTATTGGGGCTCCTATGAATACTGGAATTAGAATGTACCTACATGATCTCAGCTTTTGGTGGTGATGAAGCTGTTTGTTTTGTATGGTAAACAATAGAAGGCTACTTATTCCTGCAAGAGACTTTTTTGGGTTTTATCTGCCATTAAGGTGGCCCACGCAGGGAACTTCCTTCCATAGCCTCTTCTCAGCCTCAGTTCCATTAGCTTTCCGTCCTCCTCATTCCTCTCTTCTGCCTCCTTCCCTTCCAGCTCTCTCGCCTCTAACTCTGCTTCTAATTCCCTGGGGAGGCAATCTAGGGTCTCTCCGGTGGGAATCCAATTTCCAGTTACTCTTTTGGCTCTATGAAACACCTATGATCGGTTGCTCAGATTTTAATACCTCGCGAGAGGTGTGTGCTCCATCAAGGGACAAGTGCTGTGGGATGTGGAGGCCTGCGTGCCGAGACTAATCTTCCGTTCCGTGGGTGTAGGTACGCAGTCTTGGTTGACTGGGCAATTCCCACGTAGCTTTTGCTTAATGTCTGCATAACTGGGGAGAAAAGGACTTTGGTCTGTCGTTCTCCTTTTGTGACTTCCTCTTTCTGCCCTTTATTTGAGATTACGAGTGAGTGTGATTTCAGATGAGAAACACTTAACAGTGAGTCAGGGAGATGAAATTTCACCGAGATGTGGAACACAGGAAGAGAAAATGTGTGAAGAATCACGGTGACGGGGTTGTCTTGGTAGCTAGTAAAGCAGAGAAAGGAAATTCCCGCACAGCAGGCTTTAATAAAATTGGCAGGCAGGGATGTCGGACTGTGTGAGAACAGTGGTGAGGAATCTAGAGACGGAGAGCAAGGAAAGGAGCCATAAGGCCCTGCTTATATTGGACAGTCTTTCCTCGCACCTACTTCACTCGAAATGAGTTTCCAGATGAGAATCGTTTTCCTAGAATTTGCATGAACAGATTTAAGGGCATGGTTGTCCATTTTCTGACAAAGGGATTAACCAACTATTAAACAGTGTTACGGTTTGTTATTAAACATCCCCAATCCAAGGACAGTTTCTGAAGAGTGGGCGTTTATATCTGTGTATAACAAATAGTATACAGAAATTTAGATTCCTAAAGAGATAAAGCAAGGCATGGTCATTATTTCAGGAAAAGATTCACCATGTGATTCTATATAAGACACACACACCCACATATTCTTTAAGGGCTTTAAAAATATCATTTGATTTTCATGCAACTTTTCTGGAATTTTTATATCTACCACATAAAGCAAGTCTGTTACCAAGATAAATATGGAAGTTCTATTTCCTTGTTGCCTGGTCACTTTATTAATGGTTCACCATTGACTTCTTTGTTTTATTATTTACATTCTGTCTCCACTTACCAGTTTGTAAGACTCTCGAAAGCAGACCATTGTCTATTTTTTTTCACATGTGTATCATGAGCGCTTGGAACACTTCATGGTACATAGCAGGTGCTTATAAATATTTACTGAATGAATAAATGAATGAATGATCTTGGGAGCTCGGGCAAAGTTTGCCTCACCCATGATTAAATCACCCAAGCTAGGTGGCAGCCAGCCCAGAGCTCCTCCATGTTAACCCCTTTCCGTCAACGGCTCTCCATTGAGTCACAGCTAGGGTTTGTGTGTGAGAAGGCAGAATGCTCCCAGGGCTGTGGAGACCAGGCACAGGAGGAGAGAGCATCCCTAAATGGCAGAGACTGGCAGGGTCACCCTGGGAATTACTTGCCCTCAATACACGACATGTTGGTGGGGAATAGCAGCGTTAACATTTACCTTTTGGAAAATTACGATGAAGGCCCTCCCCACATTGAGGTTGGTGGCCTGGGAAATAGCGGCTTCCAGAGAGAGGGCCCAGCAACTGCACCCTCCACCAAGTGCTTTTTAATTAGTAGCTGGCTCGGAAAAGACAAAGCAGCTAATTCTGCTGAAGACCCAAGGCTGAAATAAATATCGCTGTTAGAAGCAGAGGGTCACTTTACAACAGGTGCTGTCTATCACTCCATGCTGCCTTCACCTCCAGGGGAGGCCAGGAGCTTAGGCACAAAGTGGACACAATGCCTCTTTTAGCTGAAGGTATCTATTAAAAGAAGGGGAGAAAAGAGCCTACACCCTGTGCCCTGTTTTGCACTTGGTTGAGGTGGAGGCAGAGGGAGGCGGTCAGCTCCCGCTGTTCTCAGTGGGCTCCCTCCGAGAGCAGCCCTTGTATTAACCACTTCACTGTTTTGTCCCCATCTCGTTATCTGTTCTTGTTAAAATCTTTATTATTCATGGATGCAAAAAATCCCATCATTAAACCATCATAAATATTCATAACACTTTGCAATTGTATGCATTTCATTTAGCCACTTGGCAAAACTTCTCTGAAGTATCGGAGTTTTAAGGAAATCTGGCTAATGAGACCAGAGCCCAGGAAATGCAGGGTGGCTTTTCTACTTCATGATATTTTATTTTAACCTGAAAACCAATGCAAAATATAAATAATAATTAAAAGAGATAAGCAGAGGAGGCGTTCCCTGCAATGAAGAGCCACGCATTCCTTGGCTTTGTCCTGACTGTGCTGTTGTGTCCAGCAAAAGATAAGGGTAAGCGGTACTGCAGGAGGGGGAGTCGTGGGCGGCAATGCTAATGTTATCCAGGAGCCGACAAAGGCCAGCTGACCCCACTGCGTCCATCCGTTAACAGGGACCTCTCTTCTTACGTTCTGTATAATTACTGACATCGGGTTGGAGTTGCGATGAGCGTGGCCCTTTTCTTCTCAGACTTATTATAGCAGCCAGCCACCCCATCTTCAGTGTCTGAGAAAGAATTATATCCATCTCTCTTCTTCTAATCCAGTTTATCTAAGCTGTGCACTGTCGCATCGGTGCTGAGAGTTTTTCACCAAGTAAGAGAGAACCCGGCCAACTTCCCCAGCATCCAAGTGGAATTGGAATCACTGCCACCCTGATATCCTTCGGGGCACGTGTGTTTAAACCAGTGGGACATCTTTTGTTTTGTGCCGCAAATTCTTGCCTTGCAACGGTTCTTTCCTGCCTTTCAGTTTAAGGATCCTCACCACCACTGGAAAGGAACTTTTAAACTGTGAGCTTGTAGAAGAAAATATTTATACCTGTAGAAGTTGTTGCCCCTTGCCTGTACTCATTTAGGTTTCCTCCCTGCCCTTACTGACAGCATCTATGCTTGATAATGAGTTGCTTTCCCCGCAAAACAGCTAACAGGTACTAGAAAATATTGGTCACATTCGGGACTGCTCAGCAAGTTCTGATTTCCCTGTGGGTTTTATGCCAAGTAGAAACAAGTTACCACCAATTCGAGTATTTGATTGGCTGAGTGTGTACATCACTTCATTAGGAAATGTCACACGTTAATGGGAGGCCGCTCCAAGTTCCCGAGCAGATAACCAATTAAGGACAGTTCTCCTTGGTCCGCTCCTGAGGACTTAGAGTGGATCCTTTTTTTCCCGCTATTGATCCTCGGGCTCATTTATGGTAGTGTTTGGCCCATCTCAACGACACTCTAATGAGACTTGTGTAATTCCTCCCTGTGCCGACTGACAGGGGACATCAGCAGGGACAAGGGGCTCTTGTCACTATTCATTTTATATTTGACCCCAACAACAACAAAAGCCTAAATCTTCTAGAAGCTCGTGTGTGCCATTTTATATCATTCGTTGTGTCAATTTAGATGTGACCTTTGAAATATGGCACATTTCTTCAGCACTGTAAAATACTGAAGTTCAAAATCAGGTTCTAAAATTCTAGTAGCATTAATTACTCCCTCTGCGCTTCCCCCCGCACTTTCTTTACATCCTTCTCACCCTCTCCTATTTGTTTAATAGACTGTTTTGCTTGCAAGGAGCCGTGGTTCTCACAGGGTAGGTCAAATAATGAGGGCTTATTTTAAGGATCCTATGTTAATAATGGACTCTGAATCTCATGAAATCCTCAAAATAAAAGCCAGATAATGACCAGGCAGTCTAGTGACTGGAACTAGGAGGTGGTTCTGGGTTTAAGAAAGCAGCTCTGTGGAACTAAGCAACGGAAGTTTTAGGGCTCTGCTAGAAGAAATGAGACTAAGACACATATCCGTACAGCTCCTTTTTAGTTTATCCTCCTTTCTTCTGACTCATTCCACTTCTGTTACCTTTCAAGAGGGACATGCTAATTGTCCAGGGTAATTACTAAGTAACGAGTTAGGGCAGAGCTGTTTCTCTCCTTGCCAAATACATAAAGAACACTGACAAGGCTGAGGGTTGCCTCTGAGTCAGGTGTCCACGTCTCCCTGTCCAGTCAGTTGTGACCACAGACATAGTAACTTGGTATATTACCTGGCAGTTGGTGACAGCCTCCTTTCTTTCCTTAGAAGGGCCTGTGGTATGACGAGCTTCCATAACTGATGTGTGCATCCTCGTAATGACTGGGAGGCTTACCTGGGTGTGGCCAGTCTCCTTTTAAAAATATTCATGGTGCTTAGCACGGGTTCTGGCATAGAGAAGGTGTTCCATAAATCATGGCTGAATGAATAAGTGATTTTTATATTCTTCTTTCCTGGGACTAGTTTTGGGTGAAGTGAAGTAACTTGCAGGCTGTGTGATTTGATATCATTTACTTGTCAACAGCAGGAAATTACAGAGGGTTCTGGATTCTGAGATGTGGTGTATTTCACTTTTCCTCTGCCTTTTTCAGAAGATTTTTGTCCTTGCTCTAAAAGAATCGAGCCACTGTGGTACAGTCAGCAAGTCAATACGATATGACGTGAAGGCCAATCCTTATTTTAAGGTGAGAAACTTGCTGTGACTCCAGCCATCCTCTCTAATACCTTGGAGTCGCTCTTACAAGAGACTATAAGAGAAACCCCCACTAGCTTCCATAGGAACAGGTTGTTTTAAAGAATATAAATTTGTGCTCTGGTTTCAGTGGGGGTTGGGGCCTATTTATTTAGAGGAAAGGTTGGAGACCTTAACTCAGAATGAGAACATCACCCTTTAAACCGTGTGCTTCTCAAGGCCATGGGCAGACAGGAGTGTTGGTGGGCAGGAAGCATAGGTTAGCATCTCCTGTCCCTTTCTCCCCAGGAGTTGCAGGCCCACTGTGTGACTATGCTTCAGTCCCTCACGCATATTTCTCAATAGGATTGTCTCCAAGTGACAATTGCACCAAGGCTGTGTGATCACAGCGGGTAGCGTAGACATGTAGCACCAAGTACAAGTTCGTGCTGGACAAAGGCCTATCCCTCCCTGGACTGCCTCCCATTACAGCATCATCATTTTCACTTGTTCCTGCCTGTCTATCCATAAACTTGATCAGGGAAGAGAATGGGTACAGAAGCAGAGGAAATATTGTAGTGATTGAAAAATCAATCTTCCTTTTGGAAAATCTTCCACTAGAAAAAGATATGTCAGTTCCTTTGGGGTAGGTTCTTTCCATATTTCTGAAAAGAAAAACTTTCTTGTGTTCGGGGGACTGCTTTTGGAAGGTTGTCTATACATGCTGTGTCCTGATGACAATTACCTTTGCTTCCTTCTATTTCTCTCTTTGGCTTCCTCAGAGCATTCCGGAGAGTTTTGGTCAATATCTGGGAACCTATTTTTTCTCCCTCCTTCCTATGAAGTTGTCAAAGTTTGGACCAGAGCAGTGTGATATGAATGTGTGTGCTGTGAACAACTTAGCCAAGGAGCCTGGAGTCCTCAGTAGACAGAGTAGGTAATAAGTCTTGTGGGCAGGATCGATGGTAAGAAGGAAAAAAAAGCAGAACGAAGAGATGTGGACAGCCAAACAGATTTCAGCTAAAACGGATTCAGCTTGCTAATGAATCCACCAGCTAGTACTGAATTCTTGATACTCTCCTCACTTTTCACATCAAGTTAAAAAAATTGATTCCATGCCAGTTACAAGGGGCAGAGCTGTCACTTACCAGGGAGATTAACTTGCTTTGTTGAGTACTGACAGGGACCCGAGAAGGGCAGGACCCACACAGAATGCAGGATGCTCTAATTTGCGGTAACCTCAAAACCTGAACTAGGAGTAAATTGAGGGTTTGTAATTTGCGCCAGCAATCCAGTCCAGACTAAGGGAAACCTAGACAGGGAATTTAAGATTCCAAACCAACCTGAATTTTTGTCATCTCTCTGGATCCTTGTGCCCAGACTGGTCAGAGCTTTGAAGTTGCAGATCCTAGTTCTCTCTTTTTTTTTTTCCTTTAAAAATTTTTTTATTGATAACATAATAACAGCACATGTTTTGGGGGTAGGTCCTAGTCTTCTTGCTTAGAGTCTGCATTCTCACACTTAGCCAGCTCGACCCAGCAAGAAAGTCTGGGGCCTGAATATTGGCAGAATGATGACTCTGCCCGGCCTTTGACCGTTGGGGAACTAACTCTGTGGGTGGGAAGTCAACTGAGTTGAGGGGAAAAAAAACCCCAGGGATCCAAAATGCCAAGGGATGCTCCCTGCCAGTGTAGACAGTTTTCTTTCTCCAGCTGGAGCTCTAGGAAATTCTCCAGTGTGGTCAGATGTGAGAAGACCACAGAGCCCGGCCGGCCACCTCCCGGCATGACTTCTTTTAACCACCACGTCATTGCCCTATGGCTTTAGGTGTTACCAGACTGATGTTTAAATGTGTCTAAAGTGACCCTCAGTGTCCTTTCAAATACTACTTAGCAGAGACAGTGCCAACAAAAAAAAGTGCTGTGAATACATAAAATTCGAGAAGATGTAAAAGAGTGTGACTGTGTGTCTGGGCGCAGGGGGGCAGGGGAAACTGCTGAGAGAAGTAACAGTACAAATCATTCTTCTTTTAGATTCTTCCTAATTTTTACAAAGCAGCTTGAATAGACACAGAAGAAAGAAGACACCTTGAGAAATTACGGAAGAAAGTTACATTTGAAAAGGTCACTTTTATGCTAAAACCACTGACTCACAATCAGTTTGGAAGTTGCCTCATGCCCCGCTCCCAACTATGTTGCATTCCAAAGAAGGGATAAACACGTCACTTGTTTTTCCTTCAGCTGGAGCTCTTAAATTCTTAGGAATGAAGAGTAACAGACTGGGGGCCTCTGTCCAAATCCTGGATCAACCTGACGCTCGTTCTTTCCCTGGGCTACCTGAGTTAAGTAGCTTTCTTCTCTCTGTTTCTCCAGGGTAAGATGACGACAATGCTCCTTCCCAGTTAATTCTTCCCAAGCTTGTTGGAAAGAGCTGTTAGTTTATGTTTTATCTGTACGCCTGTAAGATCTTGGGATGAAATACTCTCGATAAACCACAAAGCCTATTACTATTTTAAGTACCTGTATCTTCCAGGAGAAGGAACACGCTGGCTCCCCGCAGGAGAAATAAATGGAGTCAGCTTTCTGGCTGGCACACTGTCTTTAGGAAAAAGTAAAAAAAGACACAGATCGTCCTGTTCTGTCTACTGAAGAAAATGTGCCCAGATTTAGTAAAGCAGATCAGAAATTTTAGAAGAGTTTTACTTGTTCCACACTCTGTGCTACACAAATCATGGGGATTTTTTTTGTTTGGTTTTGTTTTTTGGTCCAAAAGAACAAGCTCTGAACACAAAATGGAGAGGACACCAGGGTGTGGGTAGAATGCATCTTCTAGGATGTGTGCGGGGAGAAACATGCTCTTTCTCTGATTTTAGTGTCTTGCTTCATGGCTGTGAAGGAAAGAAAACAACTCTGGCCACCCGCACTTCGAATTACATGTGCGATTTGAGGGAGCACCTGACACTTGTGAATGAAACAGCGTGCAAAAATATTTTGTTTTATTTTCCCATTGTAATCTCTCGGCAAGATTTTTTTTTTTTGTCCCTCCCTTTGTGTTCCTGTCAAGATTGACAAGCATCTGTGTGTTACCAAGTGACATGAAGTTCTTGCTTGAATAATCATGACTAAAATCCAGGGTATTTTAAAGCACGTTATTGACTCGGAGAGCCACCCACTAGATTGAATTCTTCGGAATTAACAATGACTGACAGCAGCAGTGAGGTACTGTGACTCCAAATGGCCAGGGCCTCCTGTCTCTCCTCCGTAGCCCCAGTGGTGGCATCTTTGTCCCGGGGCTGTTATGATGCTGGTTATGTACTAAAAAGGTTTCTTTCATTAATGTTACAGAAAACCCCATGTTTAGGAATTAAACTCTGAATCAAAAAAAGCAGACGGCAAGAAGAGGAACTGAAAGTTCTTTTTACTTGAAGTGGTTAGCACTGCCTTGTTGACCTTCCTTCAGCGTGGGCAGCAACGAAAGCCATTGCTGGGAGAGAGATGGCACAACTCCTGGGACACTCAGAATGGAGCAAGGGGTCATTTTTAATGAAAAGTAGTGAAATCATGTCTTACTCTCAGCATGTACTGAGGCTCTTGGGAAGAGTATGACAATCTCTGATGAAAATTGTTGAAAGGGTCATTATGTTGGGATATGCTGAACATGAGGCCTTTAGTCCCCTTTCTTCTCCCTGTTCTAAGTAGTGGCTACAGAAATTCTATATAAAAGGGCTTAGAAACTGCATTCTGTTTGGAAGAGGGGTGGGGTAGGTGACTTACCTGGAAGCAGTATTTGCATAGCAAGCCTACTCCTTTTAATTAGATACTATTTTTTTTTAAAAGAGTGGCATGGTTAATCATCCCTCCCCCCCTTAAACCAAATTGGACCCTTGGAGGTGCCCTTGACCAATTCCTTAGGCAATGCAATTCCCTGCCTTTTTAAAGACCTTATGCATTTATTTATCATCTGTATAAAAACAAACACATAACTGATGCAAATTTACTGCTCACAGGGTCCAGCAGTTACAGCTCCATTTTAAAAATAGGACCACATATGTATTTAACCACTGAATTACTTCACTAATATGGCAGAATATAGCAAACTAAAAACTGATGCAGAATATTGGCATGATTAGTTATTTATAATGATTTTCAGAAATATTTGTTTTCCAAAGGGACTGTGCAAAAATCATAATGCTTTTCACAGCATTTTTGCCAATGCTTTCCTGAAGGATGGTTATTATCAGCAGAATATGAAACTAATCTTTGCAAACAATCTCTAAGAAATTGTTTTGCAAACAGTTTCCAAGAAACTGTTAGAATGGTCAATGAACAATTCATCAGAATTATATTAAACTTTTTTATGACACCTAGATTATATACGTTCCTGTAAGAGATTCAAATACATCCATGTGTGTTTTATTCACCACATGCGTGGAAATCTAGACTCCAACATTTTCCTTATGATTCTTTTTATACAACACCTTACGATGACTCAAGCATTCCAAATGTTTTGTTACCAAATTAAGTGCAGTTCGTGCAGCACTGTTCATCATTCCATCTCTGGGCCAGCCTACTTTCCCATCGGAGTCTGCAGCGCTACTGAGAATTGCCCTCTTAATCAAGGACTCCCAATTATTTTCAGATCATCTTAGTCCCCTCAGCCCGTTTTGCATGTTCTGCACTTTGTCCCATTTCCCCAATACGTGTGTGTGTGTATGTACGTGGCCTTCACCTTTCATGAGACTTTGGACATCTCACAGCTTATTCTATAAAGCAGAATCCGAAATTGTCATCTTTTCATCACTTCCCCTGCTTCCTTAGGGAAAGAAATGATTTCTCTGGACCAATAGCCTCATAATTTGCTCAGTGACATTCAGATGTTGGCTTAGGTTTTCTCATTTTCACAGTCACCTTTGTAGCTACTGTGAAAATTTACTCCACAAATTTTACCACTCTCTTAGGCCTACGGTGGTTTTTAACTCACCAAGTGTTCTATTTTGTAAGCAGCTCCTCACCCCAACTTGGCGATTTTGAAAGGTGATTTCTTTTAACTCAATCTTCCTAATCTTACAATCCCAAACTTGTTTCACTCACTTTTGTTTTTACAACAGTATCTCTCTCCCCTGTTATTTACGCATAATATAAATGCTTGAATTTTATATTTTTTTCTACAAGTCACTATGTCATGCTTACACATGTCTGCCTTAAGTTGTAAACTTTAAAAGTACAGATTGTAAACATTAACTTTATTTTGCACAGCACTGAGCACAATGTCATGATCACTTAAATGCTTTTGATGATGATGGTGAAGATGGTAATGATAATGTAATGCTGTTCTGGTTTGAAAATGTCACATAAGTAGTCCAGTACATCTTTTTTTATTAATGTGAGTTGTTTCTCATTCTATAAAGCTGTCATTCTTCATTAGCAAAAAAGGTTAGAGTAAGTTATAATTAGTGTTTAGTGCCCTGTCAAATAATTAAGCGTAATAAAAAGCTTTCAATGAGTTTAATGTTAACATGGGGTAATTAAAGCCAAGTCTTGAAATGCATTAGGTGTCTATTATGTCAGATATTTGATGCTTTTTCCCTCTACAGATGAAATTGTCAAATTGTGCTTATAGCAATGTCATCATCAAAGACAAAAACACACATCACTCAGATGCAAAATGGGCTTTGCAGTGCCCAAGAAGGGCAGAATTCAGAAAATCAAATAAATCTCTTATACAACCATTATTTACAGGTAAAGAAACTGAATCCCAATGATACCATGTGACTTGCCCAAGGTCACACAGTGGTAAGTTAATTCTTCCTTGATAGCGAGAATTGAGGTTTGGGGCTGTACTGAAGTGATTATCATTATTACTCATTATTTCTTTCTGAAGTATAAGATATGTGTTGGGAAAATGCTTAGTTGGTCTTTTTCTTGATGGGGTGAAAAAACTATGTGCAAAGTAAAAGAAAATAGTTTGTGTTTAGCTCTTGCTGTATTTAACAGTTATTTTAGGATGCAGGGCTTGTCATAGTGCCTATTTTAAGGCTCAACTACAGAGACCAGGCTGAAATCTCACCATTCTCTCATCAGAATAACTGGAATGCGCCTAGATACTTGGCCATTTCTAACTCTGCATTCTTTGAGCTTCCCAGGCCTTCTCTTGTGCAATGTCGTATTATCTTTCCTGTCCACAAAGATTTTGAAAAATCAGCAGAGTACAAGTAGCCCCTGAAATAAAGGCGTCATTCAAGGAACAAAGAAGTAGAAGGAGGGATCCAATTAAAATGATGAAAATCTTTAATTTTTATTTAGGTATACTTGTACGGACACGTGTATATACAAATACAGATCGTATGGGTTTGTTTGTGTGTGGGTTTTTTTTTTACATTTTCTTTTACGTTTATATAATGTTAGCATTTCAAAACAGCACTTGATGAGTAAGTGCAAAGGAACTGCAAAGCAGGGCAGTACAAGCACAGGACCACACGGAGCTGGACTTCACACCCAGACGCACACACAATGAGTGGCTTCAATGGGGTGTCAAGAGTAAGCATGGAAAGCGGATTTTGACTCATGGGTAACCTCCAACATGCCAGCATCTATTAAACTGTACAGACAATGGGAGCAAGCCCATTGTAGGGAGATTTGTCTCACATCCGAGCAGCCCTGGGGCAAATGCATGGGAAAAACTCAGTGATGCCAAACCAGAGACAGACCTGCCCATTCACGGCTCTGAGGGAAAATAAAATGTGGGAGGAAGGCAAGAGACAAAAAAAATAAACATAACAAGTAAAAAGGGTGGGAGTGCGGGCGAACGGGGGTGTTGGTGGAGGTGGTTTTCAAAAGAAAAGCTAGTGACCACAACTCTGAGAGCAATGAATGGAAGGGAGGAGTTTAAAATAGTTTTTTTACTTGTTTGAAACTAATAAAAATGGCTGCTGCCGTTGCTAAGGCACGGGAGAAAAACAGAGTCCCTGAAAATCCACAGGTACTGTGTGACTCTTCCTTTCACAACGACACAGAGAGGGAAACAGCCCCATTTAACCTTCCTAAACTGACTGGTTTGCAACCATTCCCATGCGTGAGCCAGCTGCAACATGATATGGATAAGACTCTTCCCAGGAAAAGGTAAAACAGTCAATGAAAACAATCACAAACAGAAAACCAAACCAAACCAAAATACAGAACCGTTATTCAATTCTCTAACCCTTTCAAACCAACATGCTGGGGGAGGAGGTGGGCGGGGACCACAGGGCTCCAACATCAGACCTTGAAAACATCGAGGACAAAATATTGATCAAAAAAGTCATGTTGTTCCAGGTCCCAAGATGATGGAGTCACAGGATGGGGCGGGCGATGACCACACATGAGTCCTGTATGGAGCAGTGTCTCAGCCATTTGTGACTCTTTTCTCAGCCACGGTACATATTGGATGTTTCAAAGCCTCAACGCATGTTTTGTATCCTGAAAGTCTATTGTTCTCACTTACAAAAGACATAAGAATCAAATTAATACTTTATTATCAAACACTATATACAACAGAGGTTGCTAATAATACAGAATTTAAAGAACGCAGGTTTTTTTTTTTTTTAACGTTTTACTTTTCTTTCCTTTGCCACCCAAGAAAGTACAGTACAAAACAATAGTCTAATCTAACACGAACTGTTACCTGGTCTATTAAAGGATACACGGTATCCACTAAACAGACAGATCCTTATTTCCCTGCTTCATGTTGCAAAGCCCTTGGCAACCAGGGGCAAAGTCGCTGGGGTTTGACTAACTGGGGCTGAGGGGCAGCTATGGCTGCCCTTCAGACTTTTGAATTGTTTTTGAAATTAAAAGCTGCTACAAAGTTGCATCGACATCCTCCTAAGCCCCCAGAGGATTGTTACACCAGCACAAAAGGCCACCAACACTTTTTAAACAAAATGAAAACGGTCTGACACCAATCATCTTCATTAGGTATGATTACGTCACTTATAGGTAGAGAAGCATACTGTCTACTGGCGTGGATAGTCTTGCTATTTTCTCTTTACTTAATTTGCAGGGGCACAATGGTGAAGTAAAGGGGTCTAATTTCACTGTGAAGAAATGAAAGACAAAGGCAGAGAGGGCCATGAGTAATTATTTCATCATTTGTTAGAGACAAATGCTAGAAAAACCACAGAAGTCACCATTTCTAAAATGAAATTAGCACTGCTAATGTAGTTATGACTAACTGGACTCATTAAAGGATCATTTGATTTCCTTGTGGTTATAGAACATGCAGTATTATTTTGGTTCTGACTATTGATCCATTTTAGAAGGTATCTTTTCCTCCCCCGACTCAAATCCCACAGGACCAACAAGCCTGTAACTATTAATCAAAAGAAGTATTTCTGGATATTACCAAGAGTACGGAGCATATCAATTGTTAAAGGAAAAAGGAATCAAATGCTGTGAACTTTTGTTTCAGTCAAATGGTGGCTGTCTTCTGTGATAAGACTCTGCCACTCCAGGGAAGCTCCTGATGTCAGGGGGGAATCGGATTGATTTTATCTGCGAGGCTGGCGACCCCACGCACATGGTTCCACGTGAGAAAAGACTCAGCAGTCACATCCACTCCAAATGGATCAGGTAAGCCCAGATTACATTTCAACGTGTGTACAACTCTCCAGGGTGCAGTACGTTTACAGCTGCCTTTCATTCACGTATTCTTCTAATGCAGAACTACTCGCAATTTTAAGCAAATTCCCATTCAATGAAGTCCGAAACTCCCTATTTTTTGTACATATACATCTTAAAAAACAAATATATAAAAAAATCCTTATGCTGCTGGAATGCTTTCGATTTTTCACATTTTACATGATCATCACATTTGTTTTTTATTTTGAAAGGCATGGTTTCTATTGACATGTCGTGCAATAGCAAAAAAGGCTAAATTGCTTTTCCATTGGTCTAACACTTTTCCCTGTCTAGGCTTTGGATTTTAAAGTTCATGACAGCCCCACCACCAGCAGAAACCCCAGGGCTTGCAGTTCCTCGTAATCAACTGGACACGTCCCCTGTTGGCCATGCTAAGATTCCTTAAACAGGGTCATCCTGCTTTGATTCACCTTCTGCCCCACTCCCACAATGAAACAAGATAGCCCCCCCAGATTTCTAACTGTATCAAGGGATACCACTTTTTCTCACAAGTTTAAATAGGACAAGCATATATACTCACTCTCAGCATAAAGTATATCTAAATAATGTATTTTCTATTCTAGTGGATTTTTAAAAAAATATTTTGTTAAAGTCTTTGGGACTCCATCTTGTTTATCTCCCACAGATAAACACATGTTCCCCCTACGCTTCGGGCTGTGTCAGAAAGGGAAAAAATATAAAATCAACACTTGAAGTTTTTTTTATTCCAAACTTTGGAATTTTATTTCCAAATTTCCCTTTAACCCTCCCAAGCAGTGCTGACTGACTCTCCTGGTGACAGGGGTTTGTGTCCGAGCCCCTGCGGTCGTGGAGTGTGGAGCGAAACGTAGGTTACTAGGGTGGGAGTCGGGTAAAGGCCACAGCACACTGGCGCTCCAGCAAAGCCAAACCACACCTCCTCTGGCCACTGAGGTCCTTTCCTTGGTACATACCGTCCCCCAGAGGAGCATCCAAAGCTATATTCCACTATATACTCGTCAACCCTGGCTTGTCAGCCTTGGGGAAGGTCACTTTATTCATAAAAATGCCTCTTTGAGTTTCTAAAAAAAAAAAAAAAAGTTGTAGCACCATGGTGATCTGTATTCGAAGAAAAAAAAAAATCTGGTGTGCACTGCCCAGTCACCAAAAAAATCAGAGGCACTCACACATACACACCCCCACCGAACATCTAGTTTTCTCTGTTTTCACACTTGCTGTATGTTAGCATTCCATACCCAACCCGTCTCCTGGAAAAAAAAAAAGGCTTCTTTTACAGAGTACAAGTTTTGCTGTCAAGAATGCTTTAAGACAGTCATATTAAAAAAAAACCCAGTGTCTCAACCTTTTAGAAGCCTGTTCATTTATACACTCCTAGAGGAAATGGTGTAATATTATATCTATTCTTAATACCTCCTCTCTGGACCTGACATGGTGACATGATGCCCTGTGCGATCATCTTACAGTTCTGAATGAGAAGGCATAAATATTGCATAGGAGAGCAAAACCCTCCCGGGCCTGGCCATCACTGGCTGCATCTGCCACTATTCTTCCTTGTCCACATACTGCTGACACAGTGCGCTAACGGAGGTGAGCTCTTAGAGGAGAATGCACAGGAGCTGACAAACCACTGGTGTCACTACGACAACTTGGCATTTTCATCTGGAGTCCATTTAATTTGGGAGGGGTGAGAGAAGTCAAGGGCAAGGGCCGGGGCTGGGGTGACGGAGGCAGTAACTAGATTAGCCCCCGCCAGCCCCAAGTTGTTGCTTAGAATTCAGGCTGAAAGAAAGAAAACAAAAAATCTGACATCTGCCAAAACCCAAAAAGTCCCTTCTTAGGATGAGCAGTTAGGTGGATCTCTGGTGTTCCAAGACCCTGATGTTCTCTGTGACAGGTGACGGGAGGAGACTGTGCTATAATGTCAAAAGCATCGCCAGGAGGAACAGTAGGATTGCCAAAAGGCGGCTGGGTATCCTTGGTGTTTGTGCCGCGTTCTCGCCGCGGGATGGCTCGGCTGACTCATGTACGGTGTCATCTGTTCAAATAGAAAGCACACATTCCAATGAGATTTCACATCCTTAATAACTCTCTTGCAGCAGCCTGCTGTTAACAGACCTCGCCACCCTCTGCAAAGTAGGGTAATGAACCTTGTGCCACCATTGACTTTCATGTCTGCATAATCACTCATTATTTACAGCAAACAAAGAAGAGGCAGAGAAAATTGGACTTTCTCAGCAATATTAATGCCTTCTTTAAAAATGGAGGGGAGAATTTGTGCAGACACTGTAAACTCTGGCACGTGAGCTACTTTGGTTTGCTAGCAATCGAACACCCCTTGCACAAACTTGGGATGCCTGAGTGTGCCTTTTAAACCTAAGATGCCACGGGAAGGCAAGTAACTTCTGTGTGGGCGGGGTGAGGTAAGGGCCAGTTAGGTTGGCATATTAAGGGTTAATCAGAACCCAGGATGCGCTGCCCATTTTCCTTTTTTCAGCTGTTTCACAGGATTAGTGTTGAACGCCCGGTTGTTGGATGCCTAGATGAATTTTCAAATACGAAAAATTAAATGCCCAAACAACAGCATTTTAAATAAACTGTACATAATGCCCAGTAAACTTCAATAAATGGGTGCCCACTGGTTTGCCTACAATTAGGTATCAATTATGGTGCCATTTCCATTAGAAACCCTGTACTTCCAAGATTAAATTACTTGAACTTAACTATTTTTATTTTTGTCGGGCTGAAGCTTGGCACATAAATTATCAGCATGGATGCAAATTTTCTTCTAAATAAAATGGATTAAGTGAGTTAAGCTTCTTTTATTTAGCTATAAAGTGTTCTGTGAGGCTGCCTCTGACTTTGGATAGCCTTCCTGATCTGCATGATTAACGGGCTTAACTTCGAAACGGGAACTCTGCAGCAATTAGTACCCAAAGATAGGCTGGCGGCTTGCCTGCGAGCCACGCTCTGCTCCAGGGCTGCCTCTTCTTCCCTCCACCTGGCCTTACTTGTGCTTTCAGACTAACTGATCTGCAAATGACACGTTTTCGGGGGCCAACAGCGGGCCTCTGTGCAGACTTCTAGTCCAGCAGCGGGGGAAATTCACGAAGGTGCTCAGCGACTGCCATCTAGTATTCACTCAATGGTCAATCAGAGAGCGCAGCAGCAAGTGAGACTCAGCAGTTATTCTCAGTTACATTGACCTCAAGGGATAATCCCTAAATATCCCTAATGACCCACCTCGAACCCCTTAATGGGTTAACTGTCCATTACTGTAAAACTCATTCATGTTTTCCTACCACACAACATGTCAAGTAAGGATGCTTTTTCTTTCCTGGGTAGGGGCACACTCCCTATTCTCTGTCCTAAAGTAACTGCTTTTCAGGCTCACAGGCCGGCCCCTCCTTCAGATATGCTCATCTGGGATGTTTCTGTCCATCACCTTCATTCCCAACATAAACTAAGAAATATGTCTTCTCAGCACTGAGTCTTCTGCCCTGGTGTGTTCTTATCTCGTTAGCCTGCCCTCTCGCAGAAGCTGCCGCATCCCTCTGTCATACTCGCTCCCCTTTCCTGGACCTTAGCAGACCTGCATGGAGTGGTTGTAGCTGAGGAGACTAGAAAAGGTTAGGAAGCAAGAACGGGGAGATAAACACACGCAGAGAAAATGTAAAGTCCTGTACAGTGTAGCCAGATACCTGCAGACCCTCCTCTTTTCTCTGCTCTTTTCCAGCCTTGCAAATGTATTAATTAAATCTGTAGTTAACAGGAAGTTCTAGTAAAGGCTCTTAATAGCTCTGAAATTAAAATCCAAATCACTTTCTTCAGAGCCCCAATATGTTGTCAATCAAAACAATGGAGCACTTCAGGCTTAAGTGTGAAAGAATTATAAACCCTGAGGATTCTAGAGTTCATTTTGGAACATCAGTTATATTTATATACCTGAAATTACATCAGCTATTGGTTTCTTCTCCACCTTATTTTTACTAAATATTACCCAATCCTTCTCCTTGTATAATTTAGAAGTGTATTGCTAAAAGGTACCCCAGTAGCACTTAAGTACTCAGTGTGCACATGAAGGTGTCTCCTCACTGTCCCCAGCCCCCAGTCTGCTCAGGGAGGGCTGTTCATTACTCCAGGACCACTCAGCATGAGACACAGTGAATGAATCTCACAGGATAACTAAAAGGAAGGCTTTTGTTTTTCATCTATATGAAACATGAGGCTAAATGTGCCTTTCAGTCCTTTAATCACAGACACTCTTTGGAATTAACCCTTCTATAAGCAACCAAGAAATACATATCATCCTGCCCCCATAGGAGAGAATCTGTCCCATCAGGGCATCACAATTCTTCTCTTCTTCCTGCAACATGCTGTTCCTCATTCAGAATTCTACAAAGCATCCTTTGATTAAAACAGGGCCTCAATGTTGGGAGATTCTATGGCCCCCAAGAGTGAAACGAGAAACTGGCTGTCATTTGGGTAAATCTGAGCAATTTCTGAATTCTAAGGAGGAATTCATAAGCAAAATCTATCCCAATGGAAATTACACTCAATATGAAAGAATTTCTAATGCCTGTAATGGCGAACATGGATTGGAAGGAGAAAATGTTCCTCTTCAGAAGCCAAATCAAGTCCTGCCTGCTGACTGCAGGATTCCACAAAATGGGGGTTTCAATGGTTAACTGAGAGAACACTAGTGATATTTTGGAGCATGTTACGTGGCATATGTCTGCCCTGAGATCATCCTGCATCCCTGATGATAGGAAACTGGCAGGCAGAGTGTGCAAGCAAACAAAAAAGACAAATACATTCCAAAGACAGGTGAATTAGTACACATTGCTGAGATCATGCAGTAGAATCCCTTCAGGCTTGCTGGATTCATAAAGTCTGGGTCTACACCCAGAACAGGATTGTTTCACTCAGTGGTTCACCCCAGTGGTGAAAAGCTGCAAGTCAAACTGAATTTTCTAAGGATTAAGGTGAGGTACTCAAATTTGTTACTGTATTCATACTGCCAGGAGTTGTGGCTCGACTTTATCTCACTTTTTTAGTAAAGATGCTTACCAGCAAGCCCTTAAATATAGTTATGACTGACTCAAGAAGCTTTTCCTGAGTGTACACCTATGATCCAGACCTCAAAACACACACACACACACACACACACACACACACACACACACACACTCACTCACTTAACTACATTCTGTCAATCTTTTGCAAACTTCCATCAGCTATATGTCTGTAGATTTTGGGCCATCGTGAATTTTAAATGCTTAGTGAAAAAGAGCTTGCTTCCCCAAAGACAGTAAAATATGTTCATGTATGAAAGCACCTTAATATCTTGCATTTTATCATTAGTTGAATTCAAAGATAATTTTCCTAATGGTAGAACAGTCCACAGTGTGCCTCTTCATTACCAGAGAAAAACATGCAATCTGTTTCTAAACAGCCTCTTACTCTCTAGATAGGCAGTGGAGTTTACCTGGAAAAAAGATCATGGGAAAGATACGTCTACATTCTGCATATTATGTATCAAAAAAACCATAATTCTGGGTAATTTTTGTTTATAACATGCCTTCCTCTGCTGGCCATTCTACCTGTGATTTACTAACAAAGCCAAGAGAGTTAAGTCCTTTGTGAACATCTATACCTCTAGTAGTGGTAAGAGAGTACTACTTTGATACTAATGTTGGAACAGGAGTCAAGAGATCTGAACTACTAAACCTGGATTCATCTAACTAGCTTTGTGGCATGGGCAAGTCTCCTTAGGCACAGAAGGCAGTGTGGACTCTATGGTCTTTAAGGGAGATCCCGTTAGACCTGCAGACCCTACGATGTCCCAAGTCCTCGAGCTTGTGAGGAGTCTGGCACCTTGAAAAGCCACAGTAATGTCTCCAGATTTCCAGGACACAAAATGTCTCTGCATCATTCCCTGCAACTTTCTAAAGTTGCTAACTGATGGCTGGGGAGCCACTAAGACCTTTGAGAGCTCACTGTCCCTGCTCTGGGGGAGATGCCTGACTTAGAAAAATCAGAGTGCTTGGGGAAAAAAACTCACTCTTCCTGTCAGTTACAACATGAAAGCTATTGTATGTCCCAAGGCACCACATTTACCCAAGGTAAGTTTCCTGAAGGCTCATTGACTGTGTAGTCCTGGTAACAATACTCAGAGGATAAAGTGGACCTCAAAACCCTTTAATTTGCAGGACCATAAGAAGGAGAAGTCCTACTACAAAAAGACAAAAATTCTCCACTTACAGAAGGGGGCTCCAACCTCTCGGTGGAGAGGAAATACTTTTATTTCCCTTAAACTTGGAGATGGTCATGGGAGACGGGTAAGGAAAGCAGTGAAGATCTCGAGCAGAGAGAAAAGGACACTACACAGGAAGCAGAGCACCAGGGGCTCCCGGGCACACTCCTCCATGAGCAGGGGATAGAGGGCGACTGCACCTCCCAATCAGTCTATTTGCATTACATGGACAGATCGAATTTGTAACCAAATGGAGAGTTTACAGGTTTACATTACCCACAGTAAGCTACAAAGCAAATGCTTCAATGAGCGCCTTTGTGGGTTTTCTTTTTCTTCACAGTGGCGGGAAAGTTTGGGTGTGTGGAAGTCAATAGTAGAAAAAATTTATTTATCCTCCAAATTTATTTTGCCTCAGTAATCAAGGATCACATTTGGCTTGACAGGCTACTGGTCCATTTGTGGGAGCAGCAGGTGTGTAAATTTGTGGTGGCAACATGATTATACTTCTCCAGACCAATTACTATTGACAACAGCACAAATAATATTGAAATGAAATAAAATGAAATTCCTCAGGTCAGTTCAATGATGCATGTGAATTTCTAAAGAAAACTAAATATGTAGAATTAGTTGCTATTTTGTGTAATAGTCTTATTCCTTTTATCCATAGATTTGGACATAATAAAGAAGAAAATTTTGTAAGCATATACAATAGAAATGTTTTCTGTCTTATATGAAAACAGATCCTTTAATATTCACAGTGATTCGCCAGCATGCTCTGAGGATATGGTAAAAGGCAGTGAGATTTTAGCATTCTGATGGATTTTCTACATTAGGATGCTGTATTAGATCAAACCCATGTCCAAAAAAGAAAAGTATTTTATCTCACATGCATTACACAAAGATATTGGAGGAATGAGGAAGAATATAAGTCATATTAGCATCGCTAGCAATGAGCAAAAGCAGAACAACTATAACATGCAAACATGCAGAGAGGAAGAAAGGAAAAAAAGTACTGAAGCATCAGAGAAATAGATGCACTTGTTAAAAGAGATTCTCTAAGCATACTAACCTGCTGGTTCTAATGAATTTTCTACTTTGTCGTTAACATCGAAAACACGATCATGAACACCTATAGTTTTCATACAGCTATCTATAACAAAAATAGAGATAACAGCCAAATATGTTAGTGAAGACACCCTTAAACTCCCACTTCTTTCTTTTTTTCTTTCTCTCTATTTTTCCTTTTATTTATGTAGAGATTGTTTTACAATCGGTGGCATGTATTCCAATGCCAACAGTGTTCCCGTTTGCTGTGCACGTACAACAGTCTAAGAAACAACAAGTTAGCAACTGCTGTGTACTTAAATAAAAGCATCATGAAGAATGATGAGAAAAAATATGATGAAAACTAAAACATGGATGTTGATATACAAAAAAGATACCACACAAGATTTAACAGTAAAAAAAGTTTTACCGCCGTGAACCAGACCACACGATAAAGCATGCACAGTGAAGCCACCCTCTGAAGCTCATTCTACTGAACTTACTTGTTGGTCTCACAAAGACTTTGAGCTTTAGACAGGACCTTCTTCCATTGTCTGGGATTGCAGAAGCTGTGGGGAGGGAGAGAGAGAGAGAGAAAGAAAGAGAGAAAGAGAAAACAACAACAGATTACTCTTCATCTTCACATACAAATGGTCTATCATAAATTCCTTCCTGACCTCGACACCATGAACCATTCTCTAATTCTTCCCAAAAGTTAAAACAAACTTTTCAGATTGATCTAACTTCTAGAGAAAGGCTACTTTCATATCCCCATCTCTTTTCAATGCAATAAAGAATCGTGCAAGAATGCGGGTAATCTGTGAAAAAAATACTTGGGATTTTTATTTCAAAGGCTCTCCCATTTAACATGCTCTGTTATCAATTTTCTCTAAATCAAGAGGATAATGCCTGAGCCCTCCAGCTTTCACAGAGCCACTCCTCCTCTGCTACAGGAAAAGGGGCCCAACGGGGGCCCAAGGTGAAAGTGCCGGGGAAAACCAATAACAGATAGTTAAACGGCAGACTTAAACATGACCCATTTCTGCCGGGGAAAGCAGAGCTTTGTCTGTCTTGAAAGCTTGTCTGTCAGTGCTTTGCAGGTAATTCAATTAGAGGTTTTACTCAGAACTTGGCTCTGCATTCTATATGAGGAGCCCAGCCACTTCCATCATGCTATTATAAGTACAATATGCTATTGAGAAAGTACTATGTTGCAATGGTACATTTATTTTTTTTAAAATTTGCCACAGAGAAGGATGGAATTAATAAAGCCGGCTTACCAAAATATGACAACATGTTTCAAGTTATAAATCATTTGAGGAAGAAACTTTCTTCTCCTCTTCAAGATAATAAGACTGTAAACTTTCCCTACGTTTGGAAAGATTATCTCCCCTCAGTACACACAGCATAACGTCTAAGGGATTTCCAAGGGTGGTTAGATCCTTGACAACCACATACGTTTACTAATGCATTCTAGAAATGACAAAAATTACAGAAATGAGTGCTGCATACTTCCTCTCTATGTGTTTGCTTCAAGTGATTTCTTTGTTCGGGAAAAGCAGATGACATCAATCAAAACACACATGGCTCACAATTAGCTTGGTAATACCCAAAGTGACAAAGAGAGGGCCGGCATTTGGTGTGCCTTCTCTCTCTTTTATTTTTATTTTTTTATTATTCCTCATGGGGAGGAGCCCAGAAAACAAAAAACACTTATTTTGCAGGCAGGAGGGTTCAAGATGCAACTTCCAAACTAATTTTATGTGCATCGCCTTACATAACTATTCCGGAGGAGAATTTATAAATTCAGCACCTAAATAATGTCAAGCAGTAAAGGACCTCCAGTGCTGCTATTCAACACCTGTTGAAAACTTTTTTAATTTTAAAACAAAAGTATAGAGAAAAAATGGTTTTGGCCGTCCCCATCTCCCTTGGTCGCTCTGACAAGCAGTTAAGAAGTGCTAACAGCTGGCTTTGCTGTAGGCTTTCATTAAATCAAAGTAGGGAAAACTCCCTCTACTGACATTTACAGTAACTAGTGTGTTATTTAGGGCACAATATTTGCACTCTGTGGTTTGATCCAGGAAATGGTGTCCTTCCTGTGGACCCCAACTGCAAATGTGCATGTCACAAATATAGTACACATAGGTGACTCCCATTCATTAGAAAATCCATGGGCTCTTGAGGGAGTGCATGTCTTATTCATGAGAGGTGGTGTGAAAAGTGCCATGTGGATGTTTACATTGCTGTTCTATGGATTTTTGAGCTGGGATGAACTCACTTCAAGCCTCCTGAACTCGATTTGCCACACGCAAATAGCCGATTTTACAGACAATACTGCAAGATAAACAGGCTCAAGGCAGAATCAAATGGTTAATTGTTTTAGTGAGGAGCTTCTTGGGTTTAGCTCAGGTCTTTCAGATTTTTTATTTAGGAGAAATAAATCCAGGACATAAAAATCATTGTAGGGCACACGGGAATAACTGAACAGCAGCAGAAGCTAAGCCATCCAGGAAAAAACTGGACAGTTCTCTCTCCAGCTCTCAAGGAGGGACGTTAGCTTGAGCTACTGGATAAGCTACGTTCTTCTGTGAATTAAAAATCTCAAATGCATTTATACTTATAGAAAATATAAAATAATAACCTCTTCCTCATCAACCTGTCCCATGACTTCTTCATCTATCATCAGAAAATGTGATTAATGCTGGTGATGTTACTTGACTATTATACTCTAATCCTCAGAAAAATTTGTGAACAAAGAATATTAGCATACAATGTGATATGTGAGAACATGATACAGATTAGGTTAAATAGGGTGTCTCACACTCTCCAGCCTGAGCTCATGGAGTAAACTCCGAACCCTCTGAGCCAACCTGAGCGGTGCCTTACGAGGGCTGTATACTTTGGGTTCCTTATTTACCACATTGAAAAACAAAAATAAAGACCCCAAAGATGAAAACCTTTTCCATATACCAGCAAAACTCCATTTTTATGCAATGTTTAAAAAAGTGAGAGTATGGTTTCACTCCGTGTTATGTTCAAGCTTTCTCTGCCTCACAACTCTTGCCCGACAAGTGTGGGGGACGCCTTTATACCACTTAAAAATACAGACGATTAATTATTAGCAATATGTGCAGATATAAGGTAATACAAAAGTGCATTACTAGTCACAAGTAAATAAAAGACTGAGCATTAAAACCACAAAACAACCAAGGAACTGAAACGTGTCAAATTCCCACAAGTAAACATAGAAAGAAAACCCTCTCAGGATCCATTATGAGCAAACGACACAGCTGAGGATGGAAGTGAGGGAGGAAAGTCTTAGAAGTGTGCCTGACTTTTGTCACAAGGTGGGTAATATTAATCCCGATCACTCCAGAGACCCGTCACTTTATAATGACCAACATTATCTTTACCTTAGTTAAAAGAAAATTAATATGTGAATTTTTATACATATAAATTATATAATTCCATAACTCCTTGTGCTCCTTTCCTCAGAAAATTAATAGTCAACATTAAAAGCTGAGAGTGAGTAATTATCAAAATCCCTTACTGCAGCTTCATCCATCATTTCAAACACTTTGAAAATGTCTGCTAGGCACCAGCTTCTTTATTAGATGGGGTGGATGCAAAGATGTATAAAACACACTGTTCCTGCTTTTGTGTTGTACTTATTCCAGCTGGGACATAAATATGAACTACGGTTTAGGGTCGCTGAGGTTTACACGAAGAGCCAGCACAGCTCTGGGCAGGGAGTGTTAGCTTTGTCTGGGAGTGTGAGGGTGTCCCAGACATGCTTGTCAGAGGGACTTTTATCAGAGGCTTCACAGGTCCTCCAGAAGCCAACCACTAGCAGCTGGAACAAAAGGCATTTCATCCCTAAATTCCCAAATTGAAACCCTGGCAACCAAAAAGAGGTATTAACCTGCATACAAGTGAGGAAAATCTAGACCTGAATTCTTCCTATAAAGATACATGGGTTTTCTAATAGCATTTTTCAAATTAAAATGAGAAACGTCTTAAACAATTGTCACATAATCCAAGCTCACATCCCTTTACTCTCCGCTTACTGCTGAAAATGTACATTTGGAGTCAGGAAGTTAGGAATAGGGATACAGGGACCATTAAAACAAGTACAACCTCCCATTCCATTATCTTAATAGCAACTTTATAAATCAATCCATAGAGTCCCTTCCCCCTAATGAGCTGCAAAGTACCAATCAAAACCTTGCAACACATAATGAAACTTAAGCTGAGGGCTCTCTGGTTCCCTGGGTTTAGAGCACCATACTAATAAGGCCGGGAGGGCCTCTTATCATCCCTCTGTTCCATGATCTTAGACAGGGCCCTAACTTCAGCCATTCCTTGGTCTCCTGGGGCTCAGGTGAGCACGACTTAGCACTTTTTAGCCAATGTGGTACATAAAGGGGACCATATTTGGTGCCCCCAAATTAGTACTTCTAAAAGCTATATTTAGCATTGCAAATATATGTAATAGTCACACTACAATTCACCAGAGGTCACTCATTCAGATGTAGCAAGCAAAATGCTGGTATCATGCTTGAGGTAGGTAGCTTCTGACATGGCTTCCAATGATTGCCACCTCCTCTTATGCAGGTCTCTGGGGAATCCCCTGCCCTCAGAGTAGGCTGAACCTAGTAACTTGATTCTTGTGAGTAGAACTCAGCAAAAGTGGTGGGATGTCACATCTGTGATTATGTTGCAAAAGACTACAACTTCCTTCTGCTAACAGTGTCCCTTTTGCTCATCAAGCAAGATGCCACATTGTGAGATTCCCAGTGGAGAGGCCCATGTGGCAAGAAACTCAAGGAAACTTCCAGCCAAGAGCATGCAAGGAACTGATGCCACAGTTCAACAACCCACAAGGAATGGAACCTGGCTATCCTGTGGGCGAGCTAGAAAGTGAATCCTTCTCAGCTGAACCTTGAGATGACTGTTGCCTTGTGACAGACCCAAAGGACCGAGCTAAATTGCACCTGGATTACTGATCCACAGAAACTGTGAAATAATAAATGTTGTTTTAGCCACACCATTTTGGGGTAATTTGTTAATCAAGAGCCAACTGATGCAATGCTGCACACAAACAAATCTGTGCAATCAAGGCTTCCCACGGCCGAGTGCAGACTGAAGGACTGGGACACTGCAGCATACTCTGCTAATGGACAGCCAGACCCTCGCTCCCACAGCGCTGCTCACTCCTCATTCTGCTGCCAGGCCTGAACAACAGGATCCCTTCTTGGTTTACATTTCAAGCTACCGTTACGAGTCCACTTCAAACGTGTCTTCAAGAGAGGTAATTATAAACTGCTGTTGAAGAAACACGACAAGACATATCTATTTAAATGTTCTCACTCCAGCATTTAAAAACTGTTTTTCATTTTCCTTCCCATGCAACTTAGTTTGTTTTTGCTAATGTGGCCAACCTGTGCTGTTCCTTGCAATTAGCATGATGTCTCACTTTCACTCCAAGTTGCTGGGTACACCTAAATGAGTTCTGATACAAAATGTGAACTGACATCATAAGGGAGAATGCCTTTCCTCAAATATGAGAAATAGAATGTAAAGGTGAGATTTAAATACACGTGAAATGAAAGGACTTTAAAATAAGTTAAAACTTCTCATATTGTCCAAAAACTTCTGTTGGTTATCTTTTACACAAGCCATCAAGTTAAATATAAATAGTACGAGACTTCAGGCAACTCAGAAATTCCTGATAATCAAGGTAACAAACATTCTTCTTCATGGAGAACCAAAAGTTTAGCAGGAGGAGTGTAAGACTCCCATATTTCTGTCACATTTTCAGGACCAATACTGTACTCATTAGTCAACTTTAACATTTCTGCCTAACCTTATTCAGCCTCAAATCTTAATTCTGAACGCCAAAATCCTTTTCCTTTTCTGTGTCCCATGTCAATCTGGGTACTTCGGGAAATTTTATTTTTAAGAACAGTCAGCCGCTTTCTTCTTTTTAAAGAAATGGGTGTGTGTGGGAGCATTAAAAATGCAGTTTTCCATTATGTTTGCCACAGGCAATATTTCTCAATTTGTGCAAGCCAAAAGAAAAGATAGGCTATTAGTTGTTAGCAGGGCCCAGTTTTCTCCCCTGTAGGTTTTTCATGTGGTTCAACATACAACACAAATATATGCAAATTAGGCAGGTGAAGGCAAATTAAGTATTAATATTACTTTCACAATGAATGCAGAAAAAATAAAGCTCATTTAAATACATGGTACTACTGGAAATATCTCCTAGAATTTAATGAATCAATAAAATCCATTTTGTGTATGTTGGTAGAGGGGAGGGAACAGAAGTGGTGGGAATAGAATGGAAATTAACCAAAGCCATATGGACTTCTTGGAAAATGGTCTCCAGATCCACAGAATCAATCTTACAAGTTAGGCTTCTTCTTAGGGAAGAACACCCCAGCAACAATTTACAACAGGTTATCTGCCTTTTTAAAATCACCACAATCCTTAATTTTCATAGTAAGACCAAAATCACTGGTTAGGATGGAATACATCTCACTATTCTGCCTGAATTTTCAGATTTAAAAGTCACATGTTTCAACGACTAGCTCATGGCCCCAGGTTTACCAAGCTCGCACATCCTCACAGCAACCTTAGGAACTGGCTGAATTTGCTAACACATTTCTTTTCTTGCAGCCCGCAGTGTTTCAAGACTTAAATCACGGTCAGGTGAAGGTCAAAGCCCCAGATGTAAAAATTGAAAAGGAGGTTCCTTACATGAAGGTGGAGGCCTTGGAGAAATTAAACATATCATGTAAATATGAGATACTTTGATATGGCTCTGGGGATGTTTCTTTTAAAAAACTAGAAAAGGAAGAGGGATGTGTTTCCCACAATATAACAAGAAGGGTAGAAAAGCATACTCAACAAGCTAAAACTTGGTTTCAACACCAGGGAACTGTAACTGGGAACAAATAAAGTTCAGGGCAAAGGAGGTAAAATGAGTTCCAGCTGTGCAGGCACAGACAAAAGAGAAAATGGGAAGTACCACCCATCCCACCCCTGCTCCCCCCAGCAATCTCTCTAGCCTCTTAGGCAAAGTTCTCACTGCAAATGCTAACTTAAGTAGTATTTAAATCCAGCAGGTGAGTCTCAGCAGATCAATTACTTTTTCTCAGCAACCTCAAATAAATGGCTGAGGACAAATTTCTTTTCACTGGTTTCTAGGAATAAATAGGGCATTATCATGCTTTTGTACACATTTACTTGAAGTATGAGCAAACTTTTACTTGCTTTTTTTCCCTAGAAGCTCAGACAACAAACCTGTTTCTACTGCCTTAGTGAAGAGGGATATGATTTGTCCCATATACTCTGATATCTATTGAGCTAGGAGCAAAATATAACCTGGATTTTGGAGAATAATTTTAAAATGCCCCGATAAGGAGCATTACTAATTCTCTCTAAGGATAATTTAAGATAGCTTAAATATCTCAGATTCTGAATCTCGACTTCACCTCCTTCTTCAGTGAAGTGCATGGGCACACAGAGCAGGGTAATATTTAGATGTCATTTTAATTGTTAAAAAAAACCCCTAAACATGAGGAAATATAGTTAAGTTTCTTATTAGATATTTTACTACTTTTTTTTTTTGAGACAGAGTCTTACTGTGTTGCCTGGGCTAGAGTGCCATAGCATCAGCCTGGCTCACAGCAACCTCAAACTCCTGGGCTCAAGCGATCCTTCTGCCTCAGCCCCCTAGTAGCTGGGACGACAGGCATGCAACACCATGCCCGGCTCATTTTGTCTATATATTTTTAGTTGGCCAATTAATTTCTTTCTATTATTAGTAGAGACGGGGTCTCGCTCTTGCTCAGGCTGGTTTCGAACTCCTGACCTTGAGCAATCCTCCCACCTTGGCCTCCCAGAATGCTAGGATTACAGGTGTGAGCCACCATACCTGGCCAAATTTGAATTTTTTAAAAATGCAAAGGCCAGGATAGTGGCTCAAGCCTGTAATCCCAGCACTTTAAGAGGCAGAGACGGGAGGATTGTTTGAGGCCTGGAATTTGAGGCTAGCCTGGGCAACACAGCAAAATTATTCCACAAAAAATTATTTTAAAAGTTGGGCATGGTGGCACATTCCTGTAGTCCCAGCTACTTGGGAGGCTGAGGTGGGAGGATCGCTTAAGCCCAGGAATTAGAGGTTACAGTGAGCTACAATTGGATCACTGCACTCCAGCCTGGGTAACAGAGAGAGACCATGTCTCTAAAAAAAAAAAAAAAAGAAAAAGTAAAAAATGATATCCAAGAGGTAGATTAAACTCCAGGATTCAGAGTCTGAGGTGCTTGTGTCCCCTCCTACACTAACATTCCTGATCTACAAAGAGATTGGCAAAAATCTCTATGTATCCTCACTTTGCAGAAGTGGCCTAGAAGTAAAAACAACTTCTATCAAGTTCCTCAGCGCTGTTGTAGCCAAACCTGTCAATATGTTAGTAAATGTTTCCATTTTGCCCTCACTTTCTTTAGGGCCAAGTCCCTTCTTTCAACACTGCATATTTTTCATAGAAGACTCCAATAAGCAATCAGAAAAAAATTGCTACATATTTATGTTGAACTAAACATACTATGTACTAGAACCTAAAGTCAGAATATGCAAAATCCACCAAATGAAAGCAAAGTGACAAGTAACCACAGGAGAAATAATTCAGTCCAATCACATATAAAATCCAGAAATGGTGCTAACTTAGCAATCACTAAAATAACACATGTATTCATCCAATTATCCATTCATTCTTTTGTTTGGTCACCATATCCTGTGCTCCTATTATGCGGTAGGCACAGAGGATAAAGAGACGAAAGAAACAGACACATCTTTCAAGGAGACGCTGCCTGGCATCTGACAGAGACAGGATGTTGATTATAAGACAGTGTACGAGAGGATTACAGATGATGTTCTGGGAGCAACAAGAAGGTATATACCTTGCTCAGATAAGGGAGGACATGGGAGCTCTAAAGGTTTCCTGAATAAAGAGTTTTAAAGGATAAGCGGGAGGTAGTTGGGTAGAAAGGAGAATAGTATTTTTAAGTTAATAATATTTTCACACGTAACAAAACACATTTCCAGTATATAAAAGTTTTCCAAGTCTATCATGTCCGTGGAAGACTCAGATCAGATCCAAGCATAGCCAACAAAATTCTCTCTGAAGCTCACGGGAAGTTGGCACGATTTTTCCTAACACAAGCCCTGCTGATTCCTCTGATGGCACAGGGGACACACAGTGAAAATTCCATGGCATCTCAAATAAATGCAACTTAAAGAAGACAGCAGTCACAATCCTTTCTCCCTCTCTCTCTTACGCATGTGTGCACACAATTACTAAAAGTCCCAGAATCTTAAAGACCTATCCTTGCAAAGAAATGTTCGTGTCATCTTTCAAAGTTAAAAGAGAACTAAATGTAAAAGAAGGATAAATTCTCATATACTTACAAATATACTTAACAGGGAAGATTAGTTCTTGAGACTCCTTGTGTATTCAAGTGAGCCAGAGGAGCTGTACCTTCATCCTTCTTCCTTGCTGAAGTTACTTTTGTTTTTAGCTCACTGTACTTTTATCAGTACTAATTGGGACATTCTTCCTGCTAGGGTTTAGCATTTTCAAATTTTCTGTAGGTACTGATTTAATGGCACTGACATTAAGGTTTCTATCCACTGGGTCGCATAAAAGCCAACTAAAATGGGCTGCAAAGGAGAAGAGTGTTAAATATCAAAAGGAGTGGGAGGGCAGGAAGAGGACTGTCAGGGGCCTACCACACTGCACAGAGAGGATCGCTGGCACTGGCACTAGTTACTGGCACAGCACGTTGAAGGTCCACTGAGAGCGTCCATCGAGCCTCCCCCCGATGGGAAAAAGCTCAGGAAGGAGGAGACGGCTATAGTCTATCTTCTTTGATTTCACAGACACCAAATCAAATATTCTCACCACGGCAAAATAGTAGAGATACAGGCCAATCCCCAAGTCAGCTCTTTGAGCCTTTCCCAAAGGCTTCAGATCAATTTGGCCACCCTGCTGAAACTTGGGCATTTCTGTAAAAAATATAGACCCAAAGGAAGACACAGCACTTGGAGGAGGAGAGAGCAAAGGCACGAGGTGATGACCACGGGTTTAGTTTTTCTAAGCCTATCTCAATCAGTTAGTACCTGAATTCTGGAGGAGCCAGACAAGTATTTGAGGGAAGCCAGCAAGGGCACACCAGAGAGCAGAGAGGATGGGGACAAACTGGAAGGTCCAGACCCTACAGAAGGGGCAGCCACTATTCAGTTCCAGCCCAAGGTTTTGCCATAACAGCAGGCAGGTCCAGTAGGGTCAGATACTCTGATATTTCAAGAGAAGTGAAAATATAAATGTTAATGTGAGATCCCCCAATTTAAGTTGGCAACAAATGTAAAACTCATCCAGGCCAAACGAAATACCCCTGGTGTCAGAGGCAGCTGAGCAGCCACCGGTTTGTATCACCTGATTCAAATTTTAAGGCAAAAGTTTACAGACCATCTCAGTAGCAGAAAGTGAAATAAATTAGAAACTCCCAAGGAGCTCACAGATACCTGAACTATGCTACTTTTTAACACAGAAGGGCCCAAAGTGCCGTAACAGCTGGCCTTGGATATAAACACTTTTTATGTTTTCTCCTCTTTCCTCAAAGCAAACTCAATATTAGGTCCAAGATACCCAAGGAAGAAAAATAAAAATGGGCCTGGTTTTGGTATTTTGGTTTTCCTTTAAAGGTTTTATGGGGCATGCGGCATGACCCAATAGTTTTCGTTGGATCTGTGCAGTCGGTCTTATTTACTAAAATAAATGTGTCGGTTCTTATTTATTGAAATAAATTTGTTCTGATTCTCAGATGACTTCCTTTCACAGATATTAAAAGTGGATTGAGTCTCCCTGTACATTTTGTAGATAAAATGAGGGTCCCTTAACCTGGCTTTCCTCGGCATTTCAGGGACTGTGAGAACAATTTCATTACACAAGGACATCCCAGCTGAATTTCACGATGGTCAAAAGGAGTTCAGGGGTAGAAATCATATCATAAGCCTGATAAAGGGCTTCACAACCACAGGGCCTTTTTCTCGAAAGTGAGCAGTCCTGGGCGAGGATGGAAAGTGCTCTGTCAGGGCCAGGCAGAGGCAGCAGCCTTTCCTTTTCAGAATCTCCCGCGACACAGAGCACAGGCTTAAGATTAAAGCAGCGTAGGAGGGTGGATGCATGGATTCACTCAGTAAAGGTTCATTTAGTGCCGCTGCAAGCCGTTATTACAAGCTATTATTCTAGGTGCTACAGATCAAATGACACAAAGTTTCTGCCACCACTAAAAAAATTCTAAACAAATACACAAATAAATGTATATTATGTCAGACAGTGCTGAGTACCATACAAAAAAAGGAGAGACGAATAAGTGGGTCACTGTGATAGAATAATAAGGCTGCTTCAGAAAGTTTTCCCTAAGGCCTCCTCAAAGAGCATTTCCTGGATAAGAGAAGGAGTAAGAAACATCACATTCTGGCATTCACATGTTGGTTCACCCCGTAGGGAAAGAGAGTACCCATGTGAAACCCATTTCAGCCAAACTGGCTGAAACTTGTATTCTTAGGCTGACTTAGACTCCCTATGTCTCAGTTTCCTCACCTGTAAAATGGGGATAATATCAGCTACCCACTTTGAGGGATTACATGTGGATTACATATGGCAATAACCTAACGTGTTGTGCAGACAGCTTGGGACAGATCGTATCAGCCACACTGTTATGTCACTGGTACCTACCACCACATGTAGTTAGTTCCTCTCCCTTCCTCACCTCCCTTCAAGTGATTGCACGGAGTGAGTGGGAACATGCACACCAGTGTTTCAAGCAGGAGGGCTTTTGTAGGAGTGTGTTATACTACAGTTCTGCTTAGGCTGAGGGGAGCTAAAGAGTTCTTTTTGAACTGAAGTAAGGAGGAGAGTTCCAAGTTATTAGCTCTTTTCTCTCCTTTCTTTCCACACATAGAGTTAAAATTTATACACTATTGAAGAATGAGCAACTTTCAAAGGTATTTGATGGACTGTATTATTTCTTGCAGAGAATTTTTCATATGGACTGTATTATTTCTTGCAGAGAAATTTTCACAGTCAAAACTTCACATTTTTATAAAAAATATGAAAAAGTGAAGTTGTGTTAAATAGTTGTTTTTTTCTCCTTCTTTGAAATAGTATTGCTATAATAGGACTGCACTTTGATTTACATGGGCTGATGACTGCCAAAAAGTTGAATGATAAAATTTTCCAAAGCAAAAATAATAGCTCTAGTGAAATGAATGAAATACTCCAAACATATTTGATGAATAAATTGTAACACTAGTTGAATACTGATTGCCAGATTTTTCAGAGGTTGTTGAAAATGGGTCCCATTAGCAATTCAGGTGAGGGAAAAGTGAGAAACTGATTTTAAATTAAATTTGCAGACTGCTCTGCCACTGCTGGTGCTGTTTGTGTGCTCATTTAGTGCAGACTTGGTACCTCTTTTGCAAAGTGGTAGCTGAGGAGACTCTGGTGCTCACCAGGGGCAATGAAAAGCCTAAGGAAGAAGACTGAGAACAGCCACATTAATTCACAGGTGGTGGGCAGGATGGTTCTGTGGTGCCATTTAAGATTATGAGGCATACAACACTTAGTGAACTGACGAAAGCCTATATATAGTAAATGACAGGGTTTGTCAATGAGGCAGACCAAATTCCAATCCATGAAACAGACATACCTGCACAGTTAAAAGTGGAGGATGAAGACACAATTGATGTGTTCCAGCAGCAGACTGGAGATGAGAACCTGCTACTGTACTCCAAAACTCCATTCTTACAGACTAAGAATATATTCTCAGTTATAAACTACAATTTGGTTCCACCACATCCTGGCTACTACAGGATAGTTTTCTCTATTCTTTCATTTTCCCCTTTCCCATTCCTTTACTGCACATAAAGTAAGGGATACATGTGCACAAGCACACTGCCTTTTTTTTAATTAAATGACCAATGGCATGTTTTGATGGACATCAAACGGATATGGGATGGGAAAAAGCACTGGGTCTGTGAAAACATTCCCTTTCTCCGTGAGTGGTAGGCTCATTCAGCTCTTATCTTTATATTCCAGTACGTTATTTTGCTCTCATTGGTTTAATAACAACAACAACAACAAAATAAAAATCCTTGCATACTGTATTCAATTGGAGAATTTTAATGTTTTTCAGTGTAAAACCCAAAGACAATTTTATGACTTTTTTTTACATAGCTGTTACATGTGGGGCTATGTCTGTAAGCAGGGATAAATTAGTCTTAAAAAACAAAAAATGAAGCCTAGATAGTGCTCCCTTCAAATCAAGTGTCTTTTTGGTTAAATAAACTTATTCTTTAAAAATAAATACATTTGCAAACTTAACCAGCCAGCTGCTTACCTACATTTGGCCAAATAAATTCCATAGGTTTTTCTCATTCTCCATTAGCAAGAATATATAAATTCATCCCTGAAAAAACTGGCCCTAGGAAATCTATTTGGGAAATAATGTAAATAAAGAAACAACCATTACTTTATGAAGAATAATTAATTTGTAGATGTGTTATGCAGCATATAACCAGCAAATCTGCAAATTTATTCCAATGCTTTCAAATTAATTAAATGTATTAGAGCAGAAGCTGAATAAATCACAATATATTACAAACATCAATGTTTATTTCCTGACTTAACATATCTGTAGAGAAACCATGCCAGTTAATTTCCATGCGCTGTCCCAGACAGAAGGAAAACAAGACTGAAACATCTTTGACTTGAAACAATGAAACTACACTGCCATATCCGTTTTCACCATCCAATACAGAAATTACAAGGCCTAGCCTTAAATACATCTTGGAAACTTTTTGTTGAGTAGTATCCAAACTTTCAGCAATATTCAGTATAAGTTCATGTAAATCTAATCCTTCTGACTACTGTTTTTAACACTCTTCATCCCAACTCCTCACGTCCCTTATCTTATTCCCTTTTTTTATCCAGAGCACATATCTTACTTCTTCTATATGTATGTGTTTGGATCATGCCTAATATTTATGGCCTGCTTCCCCTCAAAAAACTATCAGATCCACAAGGGCGGGAATCTTTATTGTGTTGAACTCTATGTCCAGAACACCTAGAATGGTGCCTAGTACATAGTCAGCTTTCAATAAATATATGTTGTCTGGATGAATTTAAATGCATTATGACAGCTCGTTATATAAAGCAACATAATAGCAGGGTTTTTTTTTTTTTATAAGATGAGTTTTTCTTCCATTTAAAAAAATGTACATTTATTTCCTAATTATAAGCCCCTATCTTTCTCTGCCAGCTGCTCTCAAAGCAAGGCACAACTACAGTTTATCAAGAGAAAAAAAAAAATAAAAGATTGTTAAACCACCAAGTGGGTACGTGGGTACAGGAGAAAAGGGGTCACAGCAATGTATCTCACATCCTCATAACCAGTGATCTCATATTTAACAGCTCTAGGCCAACAACTTAAAATACCAATGTACCAAAATACCTGCCGCCACACAAGCCCTGCACAGAAATCAAAAGCATACTATTGCAACATCAATGCCACGAGCAGGCTTCCTGCAGGTGACCACCCCTCACCTCAGTGTGTTCATTAGGCCACCGTCACAATTTCAGCTATATATATATGTTCACCTTATTTTATTCTTTAAAGGTAAAATGCAAACCACTTAAGCAGAACTCTATAAATAAAATTCCAAGGTACAAAGTTCTCCCTCACATGGACAGCCATGACTTTTCTCTCTCATTTTGAGTCAGCCATCAAATCATCTATCTTTCCAGTTTTCTCATCAAGAAACATGTACTAAAGTCTCATATATTAGAAATGATCTTCTAATCTGAGCTCTGTCATTTACCAGCTGCATATCCTAAGGCTGCAGTCCCCAGTCCATGAGCTGGGGGTTGGTACCGGTCCGTGACCTGTTAAGAACCAAGCCACACAGCAGGAGGTAAGCAGTGAAGCTTCATCTGTATTTACAGCTGCTCCCCATCGCTGGCACCACTACCTGAGCTCCACCTCCCCCGCTACCCAAGTCTGTGGAAAATTGTATTCTATGAAACTGGTCCCTTGTGCCAAAAAGATTGGGGACTGCTATCCTAAGGCATATCATTTTTATTCTGGGATCCTTAGTTTACTTACCTGTTCAACAGAGCCAATGCCACGCAGAACTGTCAAGGTTTAGAGTTGCTGAATGCAAGTCTCGAGTATGGTTTCTGGTATGTAGCACTGTGGTATAATATCTACTGAGACAATCTGCATTTTCACTCACAGTGTCAAGAAGCAGAATCATGAGCAGGATTTTTCTCTCTTATAGTAATACAGCTATGCTCATGCAATCTGAGTTCTGGGGCATTATTTGGGGGCTAAAAAGGGGCAGCAGGCAGCAAGGGAAGAGGTGGAGTTCCTGCTCTCTTACTCATATCCAGGTTTGGGTTAAAAAAATAGAAACAATTTGATTTGGGAGAGGAGAGGGTTACCCTTCCTTAACTTGAGAAAGCAAACAATGTGCCCAAGTGAGTTTTCCAAATAAGACTGCATGGTGCCTGGAAAGGGTGAGCCGAAAGCTGCAGCTTAGAGCCTCGACAAAGGATTGCTGTGCCTAACTTGCCTTTAAAATGGACCCTGATGATTTACATAAGTCTTTCCTGGCAACCAATGTAGCTAAGAACAAATGACACATCACAGAATGTCAGAACTGTGTAAGGTCTCTAGAACTCACAGACAACTCCAAGAAGATCTTCACATCAATTTAATTGATCAATACTTGTGTGCACATAATAGTAACATTCATCGGGTGTCAGGCAGGTGGGGAGGAGGAGGGAGTGGGGATAGTCACACCTAATGGGTGTGGTGCGCACCAGCTGGGGGATGGGCATGCTTGCAGCCTTGACTCTGGTGGGGCAAAGCCTGTGTATGTAACCTAAACATTTGTAATATTCTGAAATTAAAAAAAATGACAATTAGTGTTGGGCATCTCTCTACTTTGGCAAGTAGGGGCTTAGATTCAGATTTGAGCTTTGACTAATGATAAAGCATAACATTCATACACCCAAATGCTATAGAATAAATTCATACCCACCACCCAAATGGAGGAGCCACACTAACTCTACAGAGAGTTTTTTCTTTGCATGTGGGGAAGTGGAAGTGTCCTCATTTCATTGGCGTGCTATCACAGCACCTTCGGTGGTGTCGCATCATGCCTTCAAGGCCATAGCACATTCCAACGTCCAATCCTTGTGACAAAGCACTGGAACACAGTCACCAGCCTCCTCAACAGATGAGCTGCAACTCCCCTGCAAAGCAACTAACCAACCATTCTAAATTCAAGTCATCAAAGAAAGTTTTCTGCTTAAAATGAACTTCAAAAAGGTGAGTCACTCTTTTTCACAGTCAGCAAGTTTCCTAGGGGTAGAAAGAAAAGGAATGATCATTTATGCTTCAATGCTGAAAGTATGGGCTATAAAATGCCTTTCAAAACAAAAGGATTTGAAAACTGCAGCCACAGAGGTCAAAAGGCACTCCCCGGGGTGAACATCATCATCATCATTATAGAAACAGAGGCCCCTCCCTCTGGGAGGCCGAGGCAGACAGATCGTTTGAGCTCAGGAGTTCAAGACCAGCCTGAGCAAGAGCGAGACCCCGTCTCTACCCAGAAATAGAAAATATAGACAAATTAGCCAGGCATGGTGGTGCACACCCGTAGTCCCAGCTACTTGGGAGGCTGAGACAGAAGGATCGCCTGAGCCCAGGAGTTTGAGATTGCTATGAGCTGACGCCACGGCACTCTAGCCCAGGCAACAGAATGAGACTCTGTCTCAAAAAAAAAAAAAAAAAAAAAATATATATATATATATATTAGTTCTACTACCAAGTGGTGTTCTTGATTACCATAGATTCTACTGAGCCAAACAGTATAAACACTGGATCACTAAGTATTAATATCTCCTGTGAAATAAAAAACAATGTGTATCCATAAAGCCTCTCTTTTGACCTAAGAATGCTTCCATTACTTTGCATTCATTTGACATATTAATAGTATTGGATATTTATGTTAAGCATATTTTATATTAAGCATATTTTTGCTACTATATAAAAAGTGTAAAGCACCTTTTGTGAACAACTAACAATTCAGAATTCAAGAATGATATCTCATAAAGCAAAGAAAAATGAGGAAATGAAAATCTATATTATTCATTTTATTTATGTTATACTGATGAAAAACCAGCTAAGGTAATTAACTGAATTCTCTTTGGAGCAACTTTCAAGATGGCATATTGACCCAATATTCATTTTCTTATTACAAGTCAATAAAGTGTATTGTCAGTATTTCTGCAAATGCATAAACTATTTTTATTCTTCATGTATTAAATAGAGCTTGAAAAGCAGCAGTGAATTTTAAAAAATGATAATGAGTGAAATGAGGTATCAAAGGAAAACACCATAGCTGAAACATTTTAGAATACATAGTTTTTGGTATCAAAGAGGTGGCCTAAGCATGTCCATTGTGCCAGGCACAACACAAAAGACAGTGTGAATCTAGAAAGTACATGCCGCATTCATATGCACTGAAGTCCATTGCTCACAGGACGTTGGGCAAAACTAACTACAGCAAGAGCCATTTCCAGTATGTGGACTGCCATCTTTCAACCTCTGCTTTAGAAGCTAACAACCTCAGAATGCAGTAAGCAAGTTAGAGAAGATAGATTATACAATAAGCATAAGAAGTAACATCTGTGGATTGCTTTCTGTGGTCTAGGACTGTTTGAATTCTTAACAGATATTATGGTAGCATAATATCTTAATATAAGAGGTAGATACGATTAATAGCTCTACTTTACAGATGAGGACTCCAGTAAAATTTACCATTGGTCATTTTCTTTTACAAAACCTGGTCATTTAAAATTAATTTCTTTATTGAAGGCTTATCCTATATTCCAGACACTCTGCTAAGCATTATTTCATTTACTCCTCACAATGACCCTTTGGGGTAAGCTGTAACTGAGGAAACTAAAGCTCCAACAGCTTAAATAAGTAGCCCAAGTAGCCAAGCCCAGTAAGTAGGCCATGGGGGTGATTATTTTATCTTCAGAAACCAAAATTCTTGGCTCCTTCGGGCTTTTTAGTAAGTATGGATGGAAAACAGTCTCTTTTATCCAAAGCAAGCCCACCCCTCTATGGCTATGCATTTGCTCACAATACATGACAAGGTGTTCCAATGTTTCAGCTGTCACTATTAACCTGATTTTTCTTAAGAGTATACTTCATAATTCTTCATAATTTTCGCTCTATAAAAGTAGCTATTTCTTTGAAATCCGTCCTATCTTAATAGGATATTCTTTATGGTAATAAAGAAAAACTTCTGGAAACATGCTACTTCCAAAAGAAAATTTCAAACATCCCCAGAGTGATTAAGTATAAGAAATACATTTTTATGTGTATGTAATGACATTTTTCTAGTCCAGTGCAATTTCTATAAATAAATTTCTATTGTCACGACAAAGTGAAAATAATAACTGTTTCATTAGACGTTTCAGAACCAAGCTTCTGTTTAACTTAAGCCAAAAATATGTTTCTTTCCAAAAATAGTTCAGTATAAAAATCCAAAAAGATTCCTTCACTGCATGCCCCTCTGAAGTTAACCTTAACTCTCATGTCTAACCCAATCTTCACTGCTTTCCCTTTCTTTATATCCTATGCTTTATAACCTATGCTAATCTCTGCCGGTTTTCCTCCCTGCAGTTCCTACTTCTCTCCCATCCACATGTCAGCACTCAAACTGACAATGCTTTATTCAATATCCAGGCCCCGGGGCTGGGGGGTGGGGTGTCAGTGTCACTATGTACCCCTTAAGGCTGGCTGCAATAGAACAGTTCATTTGTAATTGAAAATTTGTGAGAATTTCCCTTAGAAGAGTTACGGGATTCCTAACTACCTCAGTTTGCTAAATTGGCAGGCAAAAATATCAGCCCAGACCTCCAACCACAGCAAAGGAAAATCTTTTCTATCTAGAAAGAATGATGATCAAGTGTGGTACCTTTAATGCTCCTCATGTACCTTTGAGTCTCTATACTAGAGACAGCTAATACTCTGTCAAGAATTAAAACCAGGTTGCCTGAGAGTATCTTTGCAGAAATACCAGAAATCAAACACTACAGTTCCCATTGCCTCTCACCTTTATGTTTCCCAGTTACTGGACAAATACTAGGCCCTGCAGTCTATGGTCTTCTCACCATCTAGCATCTGTTTACAGCGTTTTTTTACCCATTGTTTTAACTGATAACATTCAACCCAAGATACAATCATAAACAATTGCATCCAGGTAAGTCCTTCTGTCTCCTTTCTTTAATTGAAACCCAGCCCTTCTCCAACAAGGCCATCTCTTCCCTCATGCTCAGTTCTTTCAGTTGGAGATGCCCATTCTCCAATATCCTGGATTGCACTGAAATTCCTCAAGCTCCTTACTGAGGCTTTCAAACCATAAGTTCATAATAATTACGATCATAATAAACTTAAGGTAATGGCAGTTGATTATGTTACTCTTCCTACACTTTACCTTTGCAGTTGTCTTCTGATCTCATAATCATGCTTCCTTGTTTGTCAAGAACTTGGGTCCAACTTGCTATCTTGCTGCCCTCCCTATCTCTGTGTTTATGACCCACCATGTAGCCTAGCCTCAAATATCCCTGACCTCTTAAACTCTAACAAAGTTCACACTCTTCGTAAGTGTACATTTTCCATGGCACTCTTCCATGGCCTTATCATAGGATGAACAGGCTGAGGCATCACATTGAAAATACAGGTGAGATTTCATGGCAATTACAGCCATAAATTTTCTAGATATCTCAAGCTGCTAACATGAAAGATGCAAGGAAATCAATCCAGAACTCCAACCACATCTCAAGAGCTGTTTCTCTTGAATTCATCTAGTCTTAAGCTCTACAAATCCAACCTATGAATCCCTAGTCACCATCTTTCCACGTCTTATACGCTAACTCCCACAATTTGTGTTCCTCCACTTTATTATGGCTATCTAGATCCCCGACCACTTCTTTATATTCTGCAACATCAGTCTTAATATGTGCTAATTTTATTCCATATCAAGTATGGAATCAGTGGGACATAACTTTAACTATTTCTGTCCTTTAGAATCATCTATTAGCCAACTCACATTAACCTTTCTTATTTAGCTGTAAAGACTTGGCTCCAGGTTCAACAACTCTGGGAATACTTTGCTGAACCTTTACTCCAAACAGGTACAACTTCCCATTTTGCTGCCCACTGTTCCACACTTCTACCCAAACACCTACCGTATATTATTGGCCTTGTTTGCATACCTATTTCCTCCTATGAGACTCTAAGCTCTTTAATAGCAAAGATCATATTTTATTTCTGAATCTCAGTGCTTGGCACAGAGACCAGCACCAAGTAAGCACTTAGTAAATGTCTCCTAAATGAATCAATAAATAATTTTCCTGAGAAATTGCACAGATTTCTTATGCTTCCATCAGAAACGTTTATTTGGTCTCATTCATTTTTTAAAATTAATAGACTTTATTATTTTTTAGTAATCTTAGGTTAATTAAAATTATTTCCCCTAATATTGCATTAGTGTGGTACATTTGTTAAAATTGACAGCAAACTAATAGTGATATAATGTTATTAACTGAATTTCATAGTTTACATTAGGGTTCCTTCTTGGTGTTGTAGAGTTCTATGTGTTTTGACAAGTATACAGTGACATGTATCCACCACAAAGGTATCATACAGAATCATTTTATGGCTCTAAAAATTCCCTCTGCTCCACCTATTCATCCCTCCCTGCCCATCCCCTGATCCTTGGCAACCACTGACTTGTTTATGATCTCCATAATTTTTACATTTCAGAATGTCTTATGAATGGAATCATGTAGTGTGTAACATTTTAAGACTGGCTTCTTTTACTTAGTGGTACTCATTTGAGTATTTTTCTTTTTGTGACCTTAGAGCTTATTTCTATTTATTGCTAAATGATATTCCATTATGCACATGTACCACAGTTTGTTTATCCATTCACCTATTAAAGGACATCTTGGTTGCTTCCAAGTTTTGGTGATTATTAATAAAGCTGCTATAATGTTTGCATGTAGGTTTTTGTATGGATATAAGTTTTCAACTCATTTGAGTAAATACTTAAGAGTACTATTGCTGGATCATATAGTAAGAGTTTTTTTAACTTTGTAAGAAACCATCAAACTGTCCAAAGTATCTGTGCCATTTGCTTTCCCACTGACAATGAACAAGAGTTTCTATCTCATTCACTTTTCAGGGTACAATGGCTCACCCATAGATATACACTCATATCCTACTCTTTTATCAAGATTTGCCTTCTGCATCTAAGCAATGCCTATAAGTCTTCAATAGATGTTTTTTAATTAATTTGCAAGTCCCTAAATAAATAAATGTGTAACGGGCTATTTTTGTATACCTTCGTATACAGTGGTGCAGAAGACAGGTCTTCTCTGTTGCTTCCAGTTCCTGTGGCAGAACTATAGGACTAGAAGGACACTAATGAAATCTGAATTAAGAGCTGGATAGATTACCATGAGGAGTGATGCTACTATTCTGAAGAAAAAGTCTGCTGGATAAATTTCATTGCTCAGGAGAGAAGGGAGAGAGTTTATAAATGGGCCCTTTGTGGAGAGGCAAGCATATCTAGCTCACCCTGCAAAAGAGGAAGGGAGTGCAGTAAGCAGAACACTGAACTGTGTGTCAGAAGAACTGACTGTACTCTTGGCGGTGGCAGTGACCATCTGTGTGACTAGGGGTAAAGCCCCTACTTGGCTTTATCCTCTGATTCCTCATAGGCAAAATGAGGGCTTTATTCATCCAACTTGCAAAAATTGGTTGATTTCCTACTATTGTGTCTCAGATGCTTGGGCCACAGTAAGACCCAAATGGTCAAAAGTCCCTTCTTTCAATGTACTTACTGTCTAGCAGTGAAGGGGGCATCGGGGAGAGGAAACAAACAAATAAACAAGCACATGACAAATAGCAAATGACATGAAGCAATAAAATAAAGTGATAGAATGAAGAGAGCTTCCTTGGGGGTTAATATTAAATTGAGTGATCCATCAACCTTTCTCAGGACATGATGTTTAAACTCAGTCCCAGGTAGCCAGAAAGAGCCAGCCAGCCTTACCACAATGGTCTGTGGGGAATGTATTCTACATGGGAGGAACAGCTGGTACAAAGTACCTGAAACAGATATAACTTCTGAGGTCTCTCCCATCTCTCAGATTCTATGGTTCTATTGTTTGAACACAGCCATGGCAGATGTGGTATTTCACCATGGAGGTTATCCAAGAAAATTTATATTGCTCCTGGGGATGTTTCATACATGTCTGTGAATGGCAAGCATGATTTTGCAAAGTAAGGTATCTGCCCACCTTTAATAATTTGTAAATGTTGCAAATCCCACTTCAATCCCTACCTCTGCCTCATACAACAGTGAATTTTAAAAGACCATTACTACACAATTCAAATTCAGCAATATTAATTGGTTTATATTTTAAGGATCATTTAACATTTGTTTTTGAACTCACTTAAAGCCATTGGCATTAGATAAATCAAAATATGACTCAAATGCCAAGAAAATAAATTCTTTTCTAATTTGCTTGGATAAAAGGCTTTAATAAACATTAATCGGTTTTGATGTTAAATTAGCAGAGCAAACATTCTTGGTGAATTTTATATATTCATTAATTTTCCATATTTATTATATCTAACTTGATTCATAGGTGATTGTTATGCTCATTATTAAATTCGAAACAATAACCTCTTGAATTAAGTAGCTCATTGCATTCTTCACATAGCTCACAACCAACCACGTAGCATCTCCATTTTAGACATGAAGAGATTGCTACTGAGGGAGACTAAAGGATTCATGCAACGTTCATTATTGGGAGACCAAGGCTTAGAGGCTAGATCATTCATTTTATCAGCTATCAACTTATCCAATCTTCTTAACTATCCTTGTTCCCCAGAAGGTTGAAGAACAAATCAGGATGTACAATTAGATCATTCTGACTCTTTGTATTCAGCATATAGTTCTCTTTCAGAGCTTCTATAAGTACATCCTCAGGTTTTCTGTGTGGCCTGAGGTAAATGGAAGCAATATTGAGTTTTAAACATCAAATACGGTAGAGAAAGAAAAGATACTGAGTTATCCCTGGCCATTAATCATAACTACTTATAATTGCAATTCTAATTAAAATGATACCAGATAGGCTCCTTTGGGAATGCCTAATTCAGAGAAGTGAAAGTCTCAACTAAATGTCTGAAACCATTCAATTACCTTGTTTTTAAGCTGATAAAGCAGCCAGAACATCCATCAAAATAATTTATACTTCTGTTCCAATTCCATAGTACTTGGGATTACAGCACATGAAAGAAGTGAGGAAGAGGAGGAGAAGTTTAAGTCTGAAAAGCACTTTGCAGTGACCATCTGGCTAGTTTAACCTTCTCTCTGTGGTACACATACATGAAAGTCTGCTGAAGTTAAGCAAGAGCCAACAGAAAATCGTCTGCACTTACAAAAATGAAAAACTCTCACTGGGAATTTTTAAAGCTTCCAAGAACAACCTTAGCCAAAATGAATGCAATCAGTATTTAAGTTTAGAAAAAATGCTGCTAGTTAATTAATTACTACTGTCTTTCCTTTTGACGGCTGTTTAAAAGTGCAAGGTTTGGATATTGCAATTGCTCAGACTTGAATGTGTTGGATTCTTTATATTATTTGGAAACAGAAGCACTTCCTTCTAGAGATTCCAAGAAAATGGGAAACTTGATGAGAAACCAACATTACTTCCCAATCCCCTGGTGTGTTGAATATTTGCTTCCATATAGCATTTCCAAATGCCCGCTTTTCACTTGGGCTTCCCACCTGCCAAAGTCTTGTCAGGAGAAATCTCAGTGCACTTGCTGTTCATCTGCTCTGTGTGCCCTGCAGACTTCTTTAATTGAAGTGCAGTTTGCACACTTTGGAAGAACTCCACCAGGACCAAACCTATGCTAGAGAAATTGAGGAGCAGCCTACCCAGAAAGTCACGGGTTTCGTTTTCCTGGCAGCTTCTGCACAAAGTGCTGCCAAAGAGGAAGGACACACTGCCTGTGAATCTTATGCCTTTGTACATGTCAGCTTTCAATCAATTGTAGCAACATACATCTGATTAAACAGATTAGGATAGTATCTTAGCCATCTCTATGTCTGTGTGTATGTATCCTTATCCATATCTATAAGCAATATCTATGTATAATAAGATCATATCAAAAAGAATCATTAATCTTTAAAAATTACTGGTAATCTTTAAATGTCATATTGACTTAGCTTAAGATTCTCTTAAAGGGCAAATACAGCAGAATATCATCACCCAAAGAAAATCCCCTCTTGTTGCTTCACCTATTAATTGTGCTTGGCTGTCTTTATTTCCTTACAATTATTTGGCCAGGAACAATAAGAAAGCTGAAACAACTGAATTGCTTTTTCATTTGTTTTGCTATTAAACTTCCTCTGTGCAGTGTATGTTTATTTAAAGTATCTCCAACTACACATTTACAATGCATTTGTTAAATTAGTTAAGAGACTTTAATTGGGCATTGGGGATTAGTTGCATTATTCCCAAATCTCTTTACTAAAAAGACATGAGAACAGTGAGCAGTTTATTTATAACCTTGTTATTTTGGGCCATTAGTGATGCTATCATTTTCCCTCTTCATATTTTTAATGTTAGCCTCAAAATTCAATTCATAGCCCCATTTGCTCATGTTTTACAAAGTAGCCTACAATAATTTTAAGTTAAATACAGTGCATCCACCTGCTAAAGTTGGAACAGAAAAAGATGGGAGAGTTCCCAGAAAAGCTACATTAAAACTGCAAGCAGAATTTGTAGTTTTTCCATTCATTGCCCCTGGAAAGAATTTACGTTCCTCTTCTTCTGTGTAAAAAGTACACACGATTACACTATTTTGCTTATTTGTGGGAAACTAAAATTAAAAACCAAGAATACTTCCCATGGGGAAAATATTCTCCATCACTATTCTTGTAATCATGAATCTGTGTCACTTCTATGTGTATTAAGACATCGGAAGTAGTAATAACATCTTGCCACTTACAACATTGTCTGAATTTTTTTTTTTTTGATGGCTGTGTGTCAAGAAATGTTTGACACCTGATAATCACCAACACATGATAAAGATATCTGACAAATGGAATCATGCTTTCCTCACAGCCTGAAGGTGTGAGTTCAGACCATAGGATGACCGGGTTCATGCTAAGCCAAACAGCTGAAGACGACATGCTAAATCATGTCTTTCTAAAAGGATATTCTAAAATAATATTCCTCTGCAGTCTATGCATTTACATTAGCCTGTAAAATACATGGGGATATTGTTGCTCTAAATTGAGGTTTTCATGAAGCAATTCACCCCATAACCTATCCTAATTTAGGAAAGCCTGAATCAGCCTAGTCTGGGAGATGACGGCTGAAGCACCGGTCATCCAAGGCATTTGATCATAGCTTTAGCCTTGCTGCCCAACTTCTGTCTGTTGAAGGACGAAAAGTTCCAAGGTAAGTACAGATACTTAATAACTATCAACCAAGACAGTCTTAACATTTCCTTCAATTTGACTTAACTTTAGACAGATTTTTTCTTGTCTACAGGGCCCTGACCTCCCTTTTCTTAGAGCATTAATTTTAGGAAACTTTCAATTTTAAATTTTTCTTGTTCCACTTTCAGATGTAAATTCTGTCCCAGCCTCTTGCCAGTTTTACAACTCAGGAAGGACTTTCTCGGGGACCTGGGAGCAATCCCTTCAAAATGTAGTCATCCAAGGAGATAGCACCCCTGTCTCTGTAAGAGGGTAGAACCTCACTCCAGTAAGAGACAATTAGCAAACATAGATAGCCTGATCATATCAACCAGCCTACCTGCAAAGTCCTCCAGTACTTTTCCAAGGGCTCAGCTCAGCATTTAAAAATACTCCCCCCTTTTGTTTTAGTGAAGTTTAATCTTTCTCCCCTACTGCAATATTCTTGAATAAAGTCTTCCTTGCCTATTTAAATGGTCCAGTGCATTTTTTTCTTACACCGCTAAGTTTTTTTCTCAACAAGAATGAGACAGATGCTCAAACTTAACTACTAACAACTAGTCATTCAGTGCAAGAACAACCATTTAAAAAAAGAAACTTTTATTCTACAAAATGCAAATGTCCTAGTTAGTGCTGAAACTCCATTTCTGAAAGATGAATTTTTAAAGATGGCAAGCCACCTATATTTTTATGGCTTTAAGATGAGTAAGTCCCCTTTGTATGGTCCCAACCACTTTAATTCAAATGCATCCACAGAAAAAATTCCCAGAATTTCCTTTTGACATATTGGATCTGAGTCCTACTGGCTTCCAAGTTTGTGTCACGCCGACTCCCGCCCCCAGGACACTCTTCTTTCCCTCAGTTCTTAATGAATAATTCTGACTGATGCTCACTGAGGATGAGGACACCAGTGGGAAAGAAGTCTGAATGAAGATATGAGAAAATAATTTGTCCATTATCTTTTTAATGATTCTCTAGTGGTGCCAATTCCCTCCAGTCCTGTAAAAACAGGCGGCAAAGATAAAAGCATATTCCTGCTGATGAAGTCTACTGTGATATGAAGAATGAATCTCATTGTGGCTGATGGCAAAAGGTTAACAAGGAAATGATTAACATACAAAAGCTCTTCCTTTTCCTGTGCCTTTAAAGTCTTCAACACAGAAGGAAAAGAAATGCCAGAAAAGAAGAAACCATTTGTGACTTTTTTGTGCTTGGAAATTATGGTATTTTGCTTTAATTTACTAGTGCCATGTTCTGTTTTATTTTTATGAACTTGTAAAGTCAACTAAATTAGGAGCAAAAAATGTGTAACTAAGGTAACAGAGAATAAATCAAGAGAATGAAAAGTAGCAGCAATAAAATGAACAAAAGAATCAAAAATGCTCTTAAAGTATTTTTCCATAAAAGGGCATGTATAAAATTTTGAGTTAATATTGGATTTATTTTCTATGTGCTCTCAAGATCTCACTTATAAGACATGCCTTTGAATAAGGAATGATGTGTTCATCACATACATCCCTCTACTGTTTTACATCATGTTTTTTATATGTGCAATATATGTATGATCTAGGTGAAGCCATAGATGAATTAATGCCGTGAAATACCCGCTAGTGCCCAAAAAGAGAAATTTCAAACAAGTCAAATTATTCAGTATTAGTAAATATATACTTAGTTACACACAAAAAAATGACATGTACCTTCCAGGGAGAAAAAGTGTACATTGTATCTAATTTTTTTATTTAAATACATTTATTCATATTCTTTACATAACAAAAAGTTTCATTAAACAGAACTGTCTCAATCAGAGGTGTTAGCACCTAAAAGGTCTAAAACTTCAAATGCTTTTAGAGATAGGCATAAACGTAACATATGTGGTTAAAGCTGTATAATTCAATAAGGAATATTAGTCAGTTGAAACTGGAAGAATGTGCCTCTCCCAAGATTTTCAAATTCATTTTTAAAACCCTCTAGTGGCCTTATAACAAGTCTGCTGCCTAGACAAGTTCACCCATCTCTAAGTATGCAATCACCCAAGTATTGGGCAACACTGTTTCCTGGGTATAAAATGTAATATTTGTATAACTTCAGAATACTTAGGATATTCACTCTAGTTGGTAATATTCCTAAGTCAAGTCAATTAGTTGTATTTGAAGTGGTAATTGTTCGTAAAAAGAAGTATACACAGAAAGAACTTTAATTATCTTGATAATTCTTTGTCAATTTCCTCACCCTCTCCCATTCTTAATGCACATACCTGCACATCCACACCAGCGCCAGCGTCCTTATCTTTCCCTGTTACTTCTGAATTCTTCTGTTTGGATGTATTATCTGGGGTATAATTACCACAAAACTTCTTAACAAATTCACGCTGGATATTTTAGAAATAGATTTTACTTCCAGGTCCTGTCGTTGGAAATATTTGATATTAGATGATTGGTTTGATCTTCAGTATGTTCCAGAAACTTTCACCCAAGTTCAAATCATTATTTGTAAAAGTGCTGTAAGCACTGGGACTTCGAAATGGAAAGGAAGCAAGCCTAATGAGTCCTTTTGGGGTTTTTAGAAGCAATCAAAAACTTGGAAGGAACAAGAGGCAGTAAACTGACTGATGGTCCCTGTATACTGTGGCACACAACAAACCCATGAGTGACTCATAAGTGTGCATTCTTTCAAATCTGTAGGAGATGCTCAATAACTATTTAAATTATATCTCATGTATTGCAGCAAATAGACCAGGAACAATAATTAATAAAAATCAATACTACATGTAAATTGCATTTGTGTAAAAGCAGATATCTTTCAGTGTTCCTAAAGTCTGATTTAATTACTAAATCTGAAATCTAATTCTAGAACAGATTTTTATTTTCTCACTAAAACTAGTTTTTCTCTTACTAGATAACATTTTATACATTTTGCCATGTGCCAACCACTCTGTCCCAATACCATTATGGGAGACCTTCCCCTAAAACTCTCCTGAACAAGAATTAAAAGTCCAAAAGTCTCTGAATGGCAGATATCAGAGAACAGCAGCAACATTCCTGAACAGAAACGAACAGACAGCTCAATGAAAAGCAACTCCTATTTTCACAGTGTGTCTTGATCAATTTAGGACTTCAGGTCCTGGGAGCCCAGATTCATACCCATCTGGCAGTGCTGAGAGACACTTAAATATCAGATGTGCAGGCAAGCTAACATTACCACATGGGAACTAGGCAGTCATTCACTCCTGATTTCTACCACTCACCAAGTGCCACATATTTCCCAATTTTGCTGTCCAAAACACAGGAAGAACAACAAGGAAGAAGGAGACGAGGCGATAATGTTAGAAAGAGCTAATAAAAGAACCAAATGACTCACAAGCAATCTGGAAAGCAGTGATCGGTCCTATTATGCCTCCCTTCATATCACTACTCTGAAGACAAAAAGGCCTTTATCTTTCCTTAAACAGAAAATGCTTGATTAGATTTCTGCCCCTGAAAGCTTGCACACATTGCCACAAAATTTCCCCTACCTGTTTTTACAGGGTAAAGGGAGGAGGTTAGTTTATATTTCTCTTTTTTTAGCAAAACAAATTTGTTATGCCAGTGGTCTCAGAGATAAAATTTTATTTACAAATAAGGTAATAGCTTTAATCCACAATTTAAAATATAAAATATTCATTTTTTATATTTTATAGTAACACACACTTAAGAAAAACGTAGACATCGCTTTCATTTTCTTACTACTTGTGGATGTGACATTTAACAATAGCTCTTCATCATTTACTTTAAGAGTAAGCAGTGTGGGTGTTGACAGGGTGGGACAATTTAAAAGAAAGATACTTTTCCCTGAAATTCTGCAGTAAAATTTTGATACAATTATAAAAGTTTCTTTATCTATTAATATAAGAATCACCCATATAAGTGTGAAAGCACACCGGATGCAAATCTTACCATTCAGTAAAGACACCTAAGTTTACCAAAGTAAACTTGAACTACTCACCATATAATTACAAACTCAAACTGGAAATAAAAATGTGGATTTAAATGTTTTATCAACTGAGTTATAGACTACTCTGAGACAAGACAGTTTATTTTCCATTAGTCACAAAATATTTCCTACACAACAAAAGTATTTTTAGCTTTTTATATACGTAGGACTTCAAAGACATTAGAGAAAAATCTCAAATCACAAATAGTATTACAAATTTGAACCTCACACATACACTTTCTCTAAAAAACAAAATATTCTTCCTTCCTTCCAAAAAATATTTATTAAGCTTCTGTATGTGGCAGACACTGTTCCAGGCACTTGAAAGACATTAGTTAACAAAACAATGGTTTCCTGCCCTTGGAGCTTGCAATCCAGTCAGTAAACAGACACCGTATGAATACCTGCCATGTGACCTTGAGCAAGTTAGTGAACCCCTCTGTGCTTCAGTTTTCTCATCTGCAAAAAAGGGGATATTAACAGTGTGTACTCCACAAGATTTTAGCGAGTGTTACATGAGTTAGCAGGTGTGAAGTGCCTTGCACAGAGTAAGTCCTAAATAAGCAATAGTTTTTATGATTAGTTTTTCTAACTTGTGCCAAGTGTAAATATATAGAAAGAAAACAATATTAGGTTGAACCATGTGCATTTGACATTTTCGTAGGCAATGGCATATAGTCCCATTCAAAACTGAAGACAATGGTTCTGATCTCTGGCTACACACTACAATTACCTGAGGGAACATTTAAAACTACCAGTTCCAGGGCCCAATCTTCTTGCTCCCCACCCAATCTGTTAAGTGACAATCCTTGTGGGCAAGATAATAGGTATTATTTTTAATAAAAAGAAACAAAAAAAGATTACCAAGTGATTCCAATGGGCAGCAAGAGAAAAGAATCACAGCCTATTTTGCCAAACATTTTATTTCATAAGTAGTAGTAAGAAAGTTGGGACAGGTGGTGTCAAGGAAAGCAGAGGAAAAGAGGAAGGAGTGGCCAGTCATGCTCAATGCTGCAGGGAAGTCATGTAAAAGCAAACTACCTTATAATATTTAAGGAGGCACATTAAGTTAGGTGTTCCTTGAATTAACACCTGTCTACATGGGAAAATGTAGTAGCTACATTGCATTTCCTCCTGTTCCATTTCTAATTGATACTCAGTTGTGGTCCAGAGCACAGGATTTGGGTAGCTCAATTGTGAGAAATGTTCGTGGAAAAAATATGAGAACATTTTTGATTCACTTTCACCTGTCACTGCAGCAGAACACAGGTTCACAGATTCAAACTTTAAAGAAAAAGTTTTTTTAAAGGAAATGAAATATATATAAGTCTCTACTAGGATTTCTCTGTGTTACCTGGAAGTATAAAATAGGAAGAAAGTGTATTTTCAAAATCTTACCTTTCAAAAACAGAAGAGTTGTGCTATAATCAAAAACTTATCATAGGGCAAGAACTTCAGCAACTACCAGTCCATAAGAAATATTTTGAAGTAACTACTTTACACTCTTTGGAGTTACTTATTGGAAATGTGGTTTTTACAGCATAATAGGTTACTATTTAAAGGCAAACTTTATAATGTAAATATTTCATCATCGACAGTAGGGAATCTTTGTCTTAGTCATGTAATTGGTGAACCAAACTTGGAAAAGTTTCTCAAGATAGATCATCAAATTCAGCTCCTAATCATATACTCATCAATACTTTTAACATGAAGATATAATTTGAAAAGCTTACCAAATTTGTGAATGATGAGAAAAATTTGGGAGGAACAGAATTTGTATGACAGAATAAAGATCAGAATAGATCTTAACAGGCATGAATAATTGGCCACATCTAAGAAGATGAAATGAAATAATACAATAGTTGCTCCTCTGATCTCTTCGGTTGGGCTACAAGCCTATTCGCTATGTTCACAGAGCACCTTGAGCGTGTCTGAATCTCACACACCATGTTAAAATAATATGTCATATGATAAAACCTCATATTTTATTTTAAAATTATGAATGTATCTGCTATTTCCCCAGAACAATGCATGTCTGTTCATCTTTAAATCACAGTTCCTCTAGCAGAGTACCTGGTACATTGATAACTTTCTGCTGAGCTGAACAGAAATATAACTTAATATACAACAACAATTTAAATAGAATAAAAAGATGGCCTAAGTGAGTATAAAATGGATATAGGCGGCCAGGACTGGTGGCTCACGCCTATAATCCTAGCACTCTGAGAAGCTGAGGCGGGAGGATCACTTGAGCTCAGGAGTTTGAGACCAGCCTGAGCAAGAGCGAGACCCTGTCTCTTACTAAAAGTACAAAAAACCAGCTGCGCATGGTGGTGTGACCTGTAGTCCCAGCTACTTGGGAGGCTGAGGCAGGAGGATAGATTAAGCCCAGGAGTTTGCGGTTGTAGTGAGCTATGATGATGTACTGTAGTCACCGGGGCAACAGAGCCAGACTCTGTCTCAAAAAAAGGGGGGGGGGTGGGGAATGGGATGGGAAGGGATATGATAGCTACCTTTAAAGATCTGAGAGATTATCATTCGAAGAGAGGAAAGACCTAATCTTTATGAATCGAAGGTAGTAGAATTCACAATATTATCAGTATTATTAGTAATTATTAAGACAGAATTAGTAGTAGTTGCAAGAACACAGAATACATACCAACAGAGGTGAAAAATTTCCTAAAAATGGAGGTGATGGGATTTTTTTTTTTTTTAAGTTTCCTAGCTCTGATGTTTTCAAATATATATTGGTGGTAATTTGTTGTAGAAGGGAACCAGTCACTATTCATTTATTCAATAATATTGTTTCCTATGTTCTAGGTACAACGCTATGCTCTAAGGACACACAGCCCAAGGCACAGTGCTTGTGTTCAAGAAAATTATCATTTAATGGGAGATACAAACAAGTAAATAGGCAGTAATGATCATTTTATGATAAATGCTGCAGTATGGAATAATGAGAGCACATAGAAGTGATAACCTCTTCTTGGAATATCTGGGAAAAATTCCTTTCTCTGACTCTACAATTTGGAAAATCAGGCTACATAGTCTTGAGTTTCCTTGATACCCTAAATTTCTGTGATTCCTTAGTTTATCTAGTCCCACATAACTCACCCCTTAGAGTATTATGCACTGGAAAAGTTAGACTACTTAATATTAAAAGTCAGTTGGAAGGTTTGAAGATACTTTCCTGAATGATAACCCTTCATGACACTTATCTGTCACTCCTTCCTCTGCCTGCATTACACTTTTTTTTTTTTTTTTTTTTTTGAGACAGAGTCTCACTCTGTTGCCCAGGCTAGAGTGCCATGGCTTCAGCCTAGCTCACAGCAACCTCAAACTCCTGGGCTCAAGCAATCCTTCTGCCTCAGCCTCCCAAGTAGCTGGGACTAAGGCATGTGCCACCATGCCCGGCTAATTTTTTCTATACGTTTTTAGTTGGCCAATTAATTTCTTTCTATTTATAAGAGAGACAGGGTCTCACTCTTGCTCAGGCTGGTTTCGAACTCCTGACCTTGAGCGATCCTCCCGCCTTGGTCTTCCAGAGTGCTAGGATTACAGGCGCGAGCCACCACGCCTGGCTGTATTACACTTTTTATTATATATACATATACATGAGAAATTTGACAATTTCTATTATATTAATTATGTTGATTGGCATGTGACAGACAATATTCTGAGGATAACTTTTTGCTTTTATTCTCTAACATACTGTTATTTCTAAAAATAGAGCAAGAATTAGAAATTCACAATTATATTAAGGTCAACCTATATATTACAAAAACAAATAACTAAGGTGACAATCTAACAAAAATTCTTATATGAGATGCAAAGACAAATACATTTATATATATGAATAAAATATATATATTCTATTTCTTGTTTCTTGACATTCTTGTTGGTGGCGGTGATTCATTTTTCATTTTTTTTAAAACAGCTTTGTTGAGTTATAATTTATATCCAAATACCACACATATTTAATACATACAATTTGATGAGTTTAGACATATGAATACATCTATAAAATCATCAGCATAATCAAAGTAATAGACAAATTCATCACCTCCCAAAGTTTTTGTGTGTCTCTTTGTTTTCTTATTGTTGGTTTTTTTGTTAGTTTTGTTTTGTGTGTGTGTGTGTGTCTGGGTGTGGTAAGAACATAACTGAGATCTATCCTTTTGACAAATTTTTTAAGTGCAAAATACTGTATTGTTAACTAGAGTCACTATATACAACAGAATTCTAGAAGGCATTCATATTGCATAAGTGACACTTTATGCCCATTGAACAACTCCCCAATTTCCTCAACACCCAACCACCGGCAATTACCATTCTACCATTCTGTTTTCTGCTTTTTTGAGATTGACTCTTTTAGATACGTTATATAAATGAAATTACGCAGTATTTGTCTTTCTGTGACTGGCTTATTTCACTCAGCATGATGTCCTCCAGTTTCATCCACTTTATTGAAAAAGGCAGGATTTTTTTTTCTTTAAGGCTAAATAATATTCCATTATATGTACATGGCAAATTTTCTTTATTCATCTGTTGATGAATCTCTGGGTTGCTTCAATATCTTGGCTATTGTATATAATGCTGCAGTGAACATGAGAGTGCAGATAAATCCTTAAGATCCTTGCGGTCATATGTTTTTGACAAAGGTTATAAAATACAATGTATTCTGATTCCTAACGTATTAAAATGTAAAACAATGAAACTTACAATTTTTTAAACACACAGAAAATGTTAAGCAATATGTTATTTGTCCTTTACATAATTCTAACCAAAACAATATATGTGAACTAAAAAATAAAATGAAAAAACAAGGGTGTTTCTATATTTTAGGTTATTAGGTATGAAATGTCCCATTTCCTTAAGTGCTAAGTTTGACAGTGTCTCTGACATTTCACTTTGATACTTCTTGCTTTATTTTCATCATGAAGGTACATCATCCTCAGTCTTACAAACTCATGTTTTGGCTTGTGACTATCCTTTGAATTTTTTTAGAGAAACTTTCGTGAAACCATTGATAAGTAAAAAATTCGTGTTGTTTTTGAATATGAGTTCTGACGTGGAACAAACGCAGCACAGACATCTCAAAATATCAACAAGGTGTTTGGGAAGGATGTGGCTAATGAATGCACAGTATTTCAATGGTTTGAGAAGTTCCGTTCTGGTGATTTTAACCTTGAAGCTGAGCCATGTGGGTGACCTGAGACTAAGGTGGATAATGATGAGCTAAAAGCTGTAGTGGAAGTGAATCCATCTCAACCTACTCATGAATTAGAAGCAAGGTTTGACATTACTATTCCAACAATATTGGACCATTTGAAACAAATGGATATGGTAAAGAAGCTGGATAGATGGGTACCACATGAATTAAATGAGCATCAGAAGAGAAATCATCTCCAAGCTTGTCTTCTTTCTTCGCTGTCACAACATAAAGGCGAACCATTTCAACACTGTATTGTTACATGTGATGAAAAATCGATCCTTTTTGACAATCTCAACCTTTCAGCACAATGGTTGGATAAAGATGACGTGCCAAAACACAGTCCAAAACCGAATATTCCACAAAAAAAAAGCTAATGATGCCTGTTTGGTGGTCCAGCCCTGATATTATCCACTACAGCTTTTTAAAACCTGGTCAATCAATTACAGCAGATGTCTACTGCAACCAATTGCATGAAATGAGGAGGATGCTTGTGATTAAGTAGCCAAGACTGGTCAACAGAGACAGACCAATCCTCTTGCAAGATGACCCACGACCACCTGTCGCACAAACAACAGGGTCAAACTACAGAGACTAGACTTGGAAACTCTCTGTCATCCACTGTATTCGCCTGACCTTCCAGCAACTGACTAGCACTTTTTCCAGGCTTTGGACCAACTCTTGCATGGAAAAATATTCAATTCTCAACAAGTTGTGGAAGATGCCTTTTGTGATTTCATCACCACTCGCTCTGCAGGCTTCTTCACTGCTGGCATATACAAGCTACCGTTAAGACGGCAAACTGTATCGATGGTTTAGGCAAATACTTTGATTAATTGTACTGCTTAATGTTTGAGATATAATCAACTACACTTTTGATTCAAAATTGGATACTTCATATATAATGACCTAATATAATTTAAGAACAAGTTAACAGATAAACGGCCATATAGATTGTTGATGTCAAATTGGAATTTTCTAAATGTAAGAAGAAACTCTTAAAGACAGATCACACAACCCTGACTCAGCATATGCTAAAGATATATTTCAATTTGAATTTGATTAAACAAAATAGTTAAAATGAAAATAGCATTCCTTGTATAATCTGAAGTTGATTTTTATATGAGCACCAACTACAATTGCCATATTGCTCATTAGGCCTTTTTAGATTATTATAGCATATAACTAGCCCCTTGAGATTTATTACTATCAGAATTGCAACAAAAATTTAGGACATTGGATCAGAAAGATAGGTACTCTAATGTAGTAGTTAACTGAACTTTCAGAGTGTCTGACATACTCCACCACAACACAGCAGCATGAAAAATCTGGAAATTCTTTAAAACATGCTGAACTGTTTGGGGACCAGGGCATGAATACTCAATAAAGATGTGCTAAATAATCTATTAATTTTGACTTCTTGTTAACTGTGGCTTAACATTAATCAGAAACATGGAAACTGCTATTATCATGAGCTCTGCTCTTCATGGTGCATAGGAATGTTTAACTCTTGTCATTTTATTTTTTCAGATCTGTGTTCCGACTCCTAGCATTGTCCTGCTTTTCACAAGCAATTACTATGTATCTGCGGGCAATGTATCCACTGCTGTAGGAAAGGAAAAAAAAAAAATCTGACAGAACATCACCAAAAACCCAGCAAAAAGTTAGGAGATGTATGCATAAAAAAGATCAAACATACTCACGACTATGCTGGAAAAAAAGAATAAAGAAAAAAAGTACAATTTCAGCTCTTAATGAAAGAAGAGGTGAAGAGATGAAATAAGAAATAAAAAGAAAGCAAAAATAAAGGCTCTGCATTTAATAAACTGAAGATGAATAATTAAAAATACCAGAACAAAGCATGTTTCATGATAACTAATCAGAAGTTAAAAATTAATAATTACATGTGAGCATTATAATTAGACATATTACATAATTCCAGCTCTGTCTTTCTGTGGCTTTTGTCAATAAACGATATAATAAAATTGTTAATGACAAATTATAATGTAAAACAAGCAAATAATAGAACGTAAGTATCCAATATGGTGTATTTGTGTAACATCTATAAGATATATAGTCAACTATTTTAAATTACCACATAATAAATATACTAGAATATACAACTGATTAGGAAAAAGTAAAATACAATTTCATAGAGTAATAATACCTCTACAATGATGTGTGACTACAAAAGTAAAAACAACCACTCAGCATCACTCATAGTGATAAAGTAAAGGAAAATTATGAGATCTCATAACAATTCAACACAAAGAGTTAAAATACTATGTGGAAATAAATTAATAAAAATATCACTAAAACAATATCTATTTGCAAAATGCTCTAGGAAATTTACATTTGATCTCAGCACAAACCAAAGAATTTTCAATTATCCAATCAAACTGGATAATTTTGGCAAAAGTTTGGCAAACAGGAAATAAAGTAAAAATTTTAAGTTATCTGTATTGTCATTCTATGTGACATTCTAAATGTCAGTGTGCCTGGGCAGGGAGGCTCATGCTTGTAATCCCAGCACTATGGGAGGCTGAGGCAGAAGGATCATTTCAGGCCAGGAGTTTGAGACCAGCCTAGGCAACACAGTGAGACTCCTTCTCTACAAAACACAAAAAATTTAGCCAGGCATGGCGGTGCATGCCTATAGTCCCAGATACTCAGGATGCTAAGACAGGATGATCACTTGAACCCAGGAGTTGGAGGTTGCAGTGAGCTATGATTATGCCACTGAACTTCGGCCTGGGGGACTTAGCAAGACTCTGTCTCTAACTAACTAACTAACTAAATAAATAAATAAATGTCAAAGTCATATTATTCCCACATATATCCTCTGTCTGCTCTGTATAAGCAACTCTTAAATCATACACAAAGAATTCAATTCAAAATTTGGGGGCATTTCATTTTTCATTTTAGCTATCTTTTAATATTGATTATATTACATATTTTCAATTAAGCATATTTTATTATGCCGTTTTTAATATTTTGTTACAGTAAAACATAATATAATCATGTCTCTTTAAAATTATCCAAAAATATAATAAGGTCAGTCTGAAAAGTCTAATCATAAAATGGTAGCCTTTTTAGTTCAGTTTTTGAAAGTTGGTATGAATCTTTTAAATTAGCTAAAAATTATCGGGATCCAAAAAAAATAAAAATGAAAACCAACTTAGATTATCTTCCTCCCAAAGTATTTTTTGTTGTTGTCATTAGCATTTTCTCAGGCATTTATCTAATTTTATGTCTATATAGTGAATTTGGTAGACCAGTGAGTTGGGATCTTTCTAAATTCTACAGCAAGTTATTATATAAAACAATTTGCTATATTCCTGCAAATATGTATAAATATATAAATGATAGAATATGCACACATATACACGAACTCAGATACATGCACATATAAAAAGAGAGCTCTCACCATATTTAAAAGTAGATCTGTACCCATTACACAGAAAAACAATCATTGTTTTAATATATAATGTATGTATTTTACTATATATAATAACATGTAATTTTAAAGAATTATTTCCCCCAAATTTGTAAATTTTGTTTATATATAATTATAATCGGTCCTGATTAGAAAGTATTGGGCACTCAGTGCACATTAAGTTAAAACAAATGGATTAACTTATAAAATGTGCATTAAATATTTCTCTTTCAATACTTTTATATTTATCTGTTATTCTATCTCTTTAGCATAGCTTTTTATCTTTGGATTAATACTGAATATAAGTGTGTCCCTCCCCTCTGATTTATTGTCTTTCCCTTTACATGTATTACTGTTGCTGGTATATAACAGTATTCATCCCCAAGTGGGCATGATCTCTTAGGGGCCCAGGGTTTGTTGGTGGATACATCAGTCATTGAGCTCACTAAGTCATAACTAACTTGACCTAGTTTGTAAGATCCAGCTGACCCAACAAAGCAAACTTACAATGGTTTCCCACTTCCTCCTCTTCTAAATGCTATGCTCCTCTGCTCCCCATATGGAGCAGAACAAAAGAGGTAGGAGGAAAGGCTCTGTTGCCTCCTTTGAGGAGCTTCTTTGACATTCTATAATCAGACCACGGCCCTCTGAGAACCCCACATATCGAGAGTTATAAATTATATCAATGTTTTATATTAAATAGGGAAACATGTTGTTTACCTTTGTCATATCAATTCTCTAAAACACAGTGCTTATAAGGCAGCAAGCACACAGATCTTCTCTTTGGTTGTCACATTATTTTTTTTTAATACAGGAGAAGGCTATTGTGTAATACAGAGGCAAGCAAGGTTAGCTGACCTTTAAAGATGACACATTGCCAGATGCTGCCAGAAAATGGGAGAGAGATCAAGTTTAACTAGGAGTGAGATTTACACGTTGGGCAACTACAGAGTCTAATTTAAGCCTTCAAACATGAAACATTATTCAAGTATGCATTTCAAATCCCACAGACTTCATGGAGAAATAGTCTATTTGAATAAGATTGGAGAAACATTTATATATTACTGTCAAGTGAGCAAGTTATTTTATATATATATTATCATAGACAATCTTTACAGTAACCTGGCAAGGTAGTCAAAACAAATTTCCATTTTAAAAACTAAATATATAACATTTAAAAAGGTTAAGTAACAAGCTCAAGTTGTATTTTTTAAAAATCATCAATACTTACTAGTTTCTTCTCTGTACTAGCCTTACCCTTGTTAAGTTTCCAATCTATGGGAGGAACCAATTATTTAATGAATTACTTAACCAAATGTTATTTATGATTATAGTAACTCATGAAGGGAAGTTCAGGCTGTAGTAAGCATAGCTCACAGGGTCTAGACATGACTTCAAGGGAGGCTTCCTTGTGTAAATGACTTCAGAGATGACCAGTAAAGAACAGGGATTATCTAGTTGAAGAGAAACGGTGCGGAGGAAACAGCTTGTGCTGACATCCTGAGGCGGGAAGGGTCACGACAGGCTCACATGGTTGAACAGAGGGCTGTTGGAGTAGGGGTGCTCTGTTAGAGTGGTGAGAAGGCAGGGCACATAATGCAGAGCTTTGAAGACTATATTCAGGACAGCGATCTAATTCTAATGCCAGTAGGATATCATGAACAGTTTTAAGCCATAAAATTTGCATGTCAGATTTGCATGGTAAAAGCATCATTGTGGTTATAATGTAAGGTACAAGAAGATCTCTCCTAAATCAACTTCAGTAGTTCAGATAAAAGTAGTTTCTTGAGTTTGATTGATATCAGAGAAAAAGAAAATGGAACAGATTTAATATAGAGAAGGAAAAATTTTAAAAGATGGTGATTGTTTTGAATGAAGGAGATATCAAAATGACCATAAATTTTCATGTTTGTATAACATGAGTAGCGGAAATATTCATTTGAGATTTTAAACCTTATAAACGAACAAGGATTGGGATGTGGGAGAGATGAAAGATTTATTTTAGGACATGTTGAAATTGGTTGCCTCTGTGACCTATAAGATTTGGAGTAAACAAATCTGGGGCTATAGAAGTCTGGACTGGAAATAGAAACACAAGAGTCATCAGCACATACATAGTATATAAACATGTTTTCTCATCTATGAGGAGAATACAGAGCATTGATATTTATAAGCCAGTCACAATATGAGCTAGCAAAGAAAGCTCAGAAGGAGTAGCCAGGAGAGATTAGAGAAAACACAGCAGAGCATAATATTGAAAACCATGCGAAGAAATTGTTTTGAAAAAAGAAAATACTCAACACCTATTATGGAATGCCAAGTAGGCTACTGGAATCATCTCTTTATGTTCAGCCTACATTCTTCCAACAAGGAAAATAAAACCACAAATGATTCAGAAAAAGGAATATACATAGAATTGGGCTGTAAGAAAGAATATTTGATCACACCAACTATATTTATACAAAATTCTTTGAAGTATGGAATGTTATTTTGCATCTAAATTAGCAAAAGGCAAATATTGGCAAGGTTGCAAGAAAACTAATAAATTCCTTAACAGTTTTTGTTAAAATAAATTTCTATAATAATTTTAAAAGACAAGTTAGTAATACATCTCAAAAGCCCTTAAATGTGTTGATGTTCACTGGCACAATAGTTCCACTATTGTGTTTGTTGTAAGAAAATAATTTAGAAACCCCCAAATAGCAATGACTAGAAATATTAATTTAGGAAACTAACTCACATCATGTTTACAATAAGGTAATAATGTATGTAGTGCAATTATTTTCGTTTTTCAGATAACCAAACTGAGGCACAGAAAGTTTAAGTAATGTTTTTAAGGCTACAATGTTAGTAACAAAGATTAGAACACAGGCAGTGCAAACTGAGAGCCTGAAATCTATCATTCTGCCATGTCCTGATCATTTTTCCTTTTATGTCTTGCATTTAGTTGTATGCCTTCTATTTACCTCTAGTCTTCAAGGGTCTTGAAAACCTATCCTGTATCTGATTTATCTCCCCTTGCCCTTTCCCCCCACACACAGTGTCTGTAATATAGTAAGTATTGCATAGTTTTATTGAATTAGCAAAGAATTCATGAATCTTACCCCCCCAAATAGAGAAAAAAACAAAAGTTCATAATTTGAGAATCTCATGTATACCTAGAAACTTCCTCTTATACAACGCTATCTTCTCTACTGCTGCTGCCACCAGTACTACCCCACCACATCTTTCAAAAGTTCACTGAGTAGTTCTCTTTGCATCATTCAGTCTCTAAGAACTTTATATTCAGTCACATGAACATTTATTGGCAATTAATTTATACACATCCAACACTATGTTAGATCCAATGAAAACAGAGATGAATTCAATGTGATCCTAAATTCATAGCTCTTATAGCTCTTGGGGGAGGAAAATATCTAAACATGCTATGCATGTTATATATAATGTTACTTATAACTATGTAATAGAGTCAACATGATGATCAAATTATACACAGGGTGCATGAGAAACAAAAGGAAGATTAGTTAGCTCATTTGGAGTCTGAGAAAGCGGAGATGATACCTGAACTGAATCCTGAAACATCTAAGATTAAATATTATCTAAATGAAGTTTATTAAAAGCTACATTCCAGGAGAAAAGAAATAGCATGGTATATGGAAACAATGTATGTGTGTACATGTGTGTCTTAAGGGGGTAAGTAGTAGGGGTACTCAAGGGGGATATTCTAAGAATTACTTGGAAAAGAACACTCAATTTTCCTGTGTTACTATCTGAAAGTACAATCCTAATTACTGTATCCTTAATATTAAATACATTAATCCAGTTAGTGTTCAGAACTTGAAATATCAGATTTTAAATGCATATTAATTTCAACAGGACAGCCCTATGCAAAATTATAGGAAAAGCCTGATTTGGTGACCTCCATTTCATACCATGCAACTTGTTCTCACTCTAAAAATGCTTCCCTTTCCCCCAGAAGCTAAATGTTTTCATGTTAGTCCCCTGCTAAATATTTTTAACCCACTTCCCCATATGAATTACTCATTGGCCTTATTAGCTAATCTGTTCATTTAAACTCATAGTTAATAGTGACAGTATCTCTTTAAAATGGCATATTTTTCTTCTAATGGACAACTTCTGTGTTGGCTCAATAATATTAATCCTCTACATAAGTTTACCCCTTTATAGTATATAAAATATTTTTACATATAATCTCAGTCAATACTTAATAATAGCCTTATTATAAAAGCAAGATGGCTACTATCTTGCTATTTTTGGAGATGAAATAATGGACTTCAAGAAATAATTAAGCTTTTTAAGTTCACAGAGTCCTCAATACAACCAATATCAAAACCCATTTTGTTTATGTCTTATCAGGGCAGTTTTACCTCTGCCACCGGCCACATCATGTTGTCCCTACCTAAAGACAGGGGAGTGCTTTACACATTTAAGTATATATTTTTATATAGTTATATATAGGAGTCCTTTGGTTACTTCTTCACATTATAATGAATAGGCAGCCTCCTACTCTAGCTATACTGATTGCACCTGTGTTACCTGTGTTAAGCCCTTATCTCTGTCTCAGGGTGGAACTTATGTAAGTCAACACTTAAATGTTTTATTAACAATCCCTGCTTTAAAAGAACTACACATTTTCTCTTTGATATTTGATACTTTTAATCTTAGAAATCAAACCCTTTTGCAAAGACATGGTATAACTTTTGACTATACCAAAAGCTTGCTTATTCTTATTTATGGACTAAAGTCATGGTAGTAGTTGCATAAGTTTTTTTCCCCTTAAATCATTTTCTCCTGGCCTTTCACTCACTGTGATTGGAAGAAAACTGTTGACAGGTAGACAGAACCCTGTGAGGCAAAAGCATAGAAAATGACAAAGAGTAGTCACTAGTCAGTCAACAAGAGATAGAAGCAAGGAGCATATTGGCACTAAGTGGGCACTACAGTATGCCTAGAGAGAATATCTCACTGTCCCTTCCACCCTCGGGCAACCCAAGCAAGTCTGTTTTCATTTCAAATGGCTTGTTCTCATTACTTATATATAACTAAAATCATATCCATTACCCCTGCTCCTCCATCTTCCCAATCATTTATTCTCTTATATTCTCTGTTTCAGTTAATTACATTATCATCAACAACCAAAGCTGGGAAACTGAGTCATCTTATTTTTAATCTTCTTGAAATATGTTCTTAAATCCTTTCCATAGTTGTGATCTCAGTTCAAAAGACCTCAACATTCCCACTGGAATCACTATAACAACCTTAAAATGGGCTGTCTGGGTCACACTCTACTTCCCACTCCACCTTTATCTTGCCACCCTCCCCCTACCCCAATTACCTTTGTCACACAGTTCTTTTCATATACCTTCTCTACTTTAACAGCTTTTGATGGCTGCCCAATGGATAGAATAAATTGTAAGCTCTTTATAAGTTTTTCTATGATCTAGCCCTAATCACATCTCTGATGACACACTTGCCTATAGCAAATGTACACCCACGCACACCTGAGGAAAGATTTCTGACCTAAGAATGAGTCAATGAGAGCTTTACTTAGAATTTAGAGGAGTTTCTTTATACATAGAAAAGATATAAGGCTGTCTGTATGCTGGGATTTTAGAGCTATAATTTAACTTTCCTTCTTGATAAAAGTTAGCCCATCTTAAGGCGTTGCAAAGAGAAATATCTATTCAGGGATAGGAACAGATACAGCCAGATTGGTCTTCTCTTTAGTAAATGAGTTGGCTTGTTTAACTATAAAACAAAATGAAACAAGTTTCTTGTTTTACTTTCAGAAACTTTCACATATTAACTTGTATTTTGAAATTCCAAGGAAAGAATTTAGAACACATACTCCCCAAGCATTTTGGAGTGTGGAATATTATATTCTCAGAACATTGCTTGCTTAACATCTCTCGGATCCCTCGCATCAGAGTTTGGCAAATGCTTACATATACCCTATTCATATTAAGATTCAGATTATTTTTTAGAAAATGGGTTTGGATAGGAGGAAATAAATGAAAACGATAAAGCAGAAAATACAGAAACCTGGGATTCTGCATTGTGTGCATTGGAAGGGGAGGAATACAATAGTTTGAGAAAGAGGTAGAGGTAGGATACATGGCTCCAAGTCAGGAAAGGGGACTTGGGTACCTGAGCTCAAACTTCATCTGCTTCTTGTACACCCTTTTCCTTAGAAGGTTAATTTGAAACATGCTAAATATCAACGAAGCATTATTTAGAGCAGAAGAATGAATATCTCACATATAAGTAAAAGCCAAATATTAACTTCTCCTCCTAAGTTAAAGGGAGGTCTTTCGACATTATCACAAATAGATGCATTAAGCATGGATACAAAAACTATAGTTCTAAAATATTCTTATAATCTATAAGCTCATAGCAGCTCTTGTATTAGGCATTAGTAGTTAAGGATAAAAATAAATTTATTATGTGAATTATCCATCAACTTTCTCTGTCTTGCTCATTTGGAACATTTTGCTTACTAATGTCAATATCATTTACATTAATAAATATGCCTAGAATCTTCAAAAGAAAACAAATCAAGAAATTAGGTTAAACATTTGAGAAATATTGAAATCAACCTCCCCATAGCTTTCTAAGTTTTAAAACTTCCATGTTAACACTAGGGAGAAAAAGTGGATATTGTTCAACTGATTTCTTTAAAATAAACTGAAAGTAAAACCTTAAATAGAGATTTTGAATACACAATTTAAGTGTCAATAGGAAAAGGCTTGAGTTTAATATTAAAGCAGGATAAAATAAAGGACAGAGTATCATAACTGTTAGGGATTAGCTCAAAAAAAGAAAAAAAGAAAAAAAAAGCTCTGAATGCACTACCTTCAAGGAACTTGAATAAATTCTGGCAATTTTAAGTTTTACATTTCAGAAATAACTCAGCCCTCATTATTTTCTGCTTCACAGCTTCTAAGTGGGAAGAATTTAGGTCAGAGTTGAGACTGAGTTAGTTGTGGTAACTGTCAACAAATAATCTCTGCCCCATATTTCATTCCTTATGAAAAATAAATGAGTGTGGGGCAAGAAAATTGACAATCTTATGGAGACAAGAATCTGTTAGCACCTGTATTTGCATTTCAAAATTACTTTTGAAGAAACGATAATGGGCTTTCTACATTCTTCCCAAGACATTAAAGACAGCAATACAGGGTGTTCTGTCTCTCTAATAATTATAACTATATGTGAATTTCCTTCTTGACCTCAACATAGGTGAAATCAGCTCCATGGAGGAAAAACCAAACTATAATAGAAAATGATTCCAATTAAGCACCACTCTGAAAATGACCCTTTAAACTTGGCATTGTCTTCTGTTGTCAAAAACTGTTTGTTTAAAACATCCGAAAGTACTAAAACAAAGACTTTATGTTTATATCACTCATGGCATCACAGTCGAAGTCAGTGTCTAAAATAATGCTTCATTTTCTGCTCCTACTGATTTTATTTTTCTTTGTGTGGCATATAAAAAATTCCCCTCATTTGGTTAAAGTCACATTTATTTGCATTGGAAAAATCTTTGCAAGATAAGAAAAAAACGTTCTGTGAAAATCTCAAGGCACAGAGACAGAAAGAAGGAGCTCAATTTCAGGCATCACTGTGAACTTCAGGGCACAGAACACCTCTAATTTGACTCAGATTTAGTTGAGGCTCCACCTCCAGTAGAGGTATAGAGGGAAAAAATTTAAAAATGAAAATATGTCAGATGGTACTGATAACTATGGAGAAAAAAAGAAGAAGGAAGATGGATAGTAAGGGGCAGTTGCTATTTCATTCTGGAAGATCAAAGAAAGTCTCATAGAGAAGGAGATACTTGAGCAGAGACCTAAAAAAGTTGAGAGACTGAGCAAAGTGACTATTAAAAAAAAAATCAAGAAACCAAAGTGGAAACAATTTCAAAAGGAAGCATGCTTGACAGTTTGAGAAGGTCAAGGAAGTGACACACTGTTGAGCACCACACAGGGTGTATAATTTTCTTTGGTCACAAGGTTAGAATCTAATTTTAGAAGACAGAATAGGGGGAACCTTGCTGAAAGAGAAAAGATAAACAGTTAGCAAATAATTGTATGTATTAGAGAATGGAGACTGTACTGAGTTGAATTATGTCCCCCCAAAATTCATGTCTGATCAGAACCTGAAAGCATGATCTTATTTGGAAATAGGGTCTTTGCAGATGTAATTAGTTAAAATGATATTACACTGGATTAGAGTGGGCCACAAATTTAATAACTGGTATCCATACAAGGCCATACATTATGAAAATCAGTATGGAGATTCCTCAAAAATATAAAAATAAAGCTATTAGTACAATATGATCCAGCAATCCTGTTACTAGACATATATTCAAACAAAGTACAATCAGTATGTCGAAGAAATATCTGCACTCCCATGTTCCTTGCAGATGAGTCACAATAGCCACGATATGGAATCAACATAAATATTCATCAATGGATGCATGAATAAAGAAAATGTGGTATGAACTGTACATCTTGGTAAATTCACTAAAAATCATTTAATTGTACACTTAAAATGGAGTAAAGGCACGATATGTAAAGTATACTTCAATAAAGGAAAAAAAAACTTACATCCACACAAAAACCTGCATGTGGACATTCATAGCAACTTTATTTATAATTGCCTAACTTGGAAGTGTTAAAATAAAAAACATTAACAAAGTTGAAAAAAAAGAAAGAAAATGTGGTGTGTATACACAAAGGAATACTATTCAGCCATAAAAAGAAGGAAATCTTGTCATTTCAGACAACATAGATGAACCTGGAGGACAATATTAAGTGTAATAAGCCAGGTACAGAAAGACAGATATCTTATAATCTCACCTATAAGTAGAATCTGTAAATGGTGAACTCATAAAATTAGAAAATAGGATGGTAGCTACCACGGTTGGGAAGGTTAGAGGACAAAGGTTGGGAAGGCGTTGCTTAAAGGACACAAAATTTCAATTAGACAGGAGGAATAAGTTCAAGAGATCCGTTGTACAACATGGTGACTATAGTTAATAACAATATATTGCATTCTTACAAATTACTAACAGAGCAGATTTTATGTCTTCTCCCCACAAAAAAAAAAAAAAATAATGTTAGGAACGTGAAGCAATGGATATGTTAATTAGCTCAATTTAGCCGTTCCACAATGTATACATATTTCAAAACAGCATGTCATACATGATAAATATATACAAGTTTCATTTGTCAGTTAAAAATAAATTTTTAAACATTGAAAAAAAAACAGAACAGAGTGACAACAGGTGACAACAGAGACAAATATTTGAATAATGTATCTATAAGCCAAGAAGTGCCAAGCATTATCAGTACCCACCAGAAGCTAAAAAGAAACATGGAAGAATTCTTCCTTAGCATCTTTGGAGGAAGCCTGGTCCTGCTGACACCTTAATATAGAATTTCTAGTTCCAGAACCCTGAGAGTTTATTTCTATTATTTTAAGCCACCCAGTTTATAGAGTTTTTTCCCTAACAGTAGCCCTAGAAAACTAATACCGAGATCCTCTTGTGTTGCACAAGATGCCCACATTCCAGGTTTCGCTTTCATGCCAGTTAGCACATAAAACCAGTGCCCACCACAATCCTATTTCTCAAAATGTTCTGCCACTTAATTGAGAAGACAGTGCTAAGAAGGTAGCACTGGCTTCAGTTGAAGGAAAGCAGGACAGCAGCACTGTCCTACTGAACAACTAGGTGGGCTTATATCTCATATATTCTTCCAGTGCTGCCAATGAGTTCAAGTAATTACTGCAGTGTTGGCTGTACATGCCAAAAACCTGGTTTCTTTCCCTAAAGCAGCTGGCCATAGCCACTCATCTTAATAAAAGTTGCCCAAGATCCTTGGTACCTGATCAGAGATTATATGTTTTCTCTGTTCACAGAGGGCATCTGCATGTTCAGGCTTCCTCAGCCCTTCTCTCTCCATGTGTCGGGACAGTCCTTTCATTAGATGTCTTTTGCTTGCACAATCTCTGTACTAACTCTTCCTCCACTACAGTAACTCAGCTATGGTGCCCAATTCATCAGCTTCTAAGAGCTAAATGGGGTGGGGTAATGAGAATCCTTTAGTTTCAGCAAGCTATACACCATTGCTAGGTGGGGAGCTACTGGATAACTTGGGGACTACTGGACCACAGGGAGCCAGCCTCTTCTCAGCTCAGAGTTCTGATCATCAAATCACCTATGGAGAGGTTTTTCATGGAGAGATAACCCAAAATTTGCTTTTACCAAGTCCCATTCTGGCTGAAGGAGGCAGATACAGTAATTCTAGCTTTGCCACCTATGTGAAGAGCTTGGGGAAGATTCTATCCATCAACCTCTCCATAAAGACTACAATCCCAAAAATGTTATCCCACAAAATGTGAGGGAAGTGCCTTCCCCAATCCCTACTTCCCAGGGTTCCACAGGAAGACAGGAATGAGCACAGCTAGGATGAGCAGCCTCTGAGGAGAGAGAAGGGTGGATGGATTGGGGTAGAAGGTCCCAATAGCTCAAGACTCTGCTTTAGTGCTGGAAATTCACTACTGAAGATTCAAATCATGTTCAGATGAGGCCAAATGAACTTCTGAGGGCTAAAGTTGTATCCTAGCATCAAAGTGTCCTGAAGTGGCTATAGTTAGGCTGAAGCCTTTTGCTCCTATATGACGCAAGAGGGAAGGGAAGCACAGATACAGACCCTGAGACTAAAATGGTTAATCAGGTTTGGGCCTATTCTAAATGTCACCCCCATGAAGAAAATCATGGAACAGCCTAAAGGAAAAGCTAAATTAAGACTGTAATAGCCACATGGTGTGGGTCACTCGGATATAAAAAATTCAAATTATTTTTCTGTAGCTTCCACATTTTCTAGGGAGAACTTAGGAAAAAAATAAAATATCATTTCCATTTTATCAACAGGAACCAGAAAAGGAAGATGATCTCTCAAATGAGTCACTAGCAGAGCAGATTTACTTTTGTATATAGAGTCTAACTCAACTACAACAGATAAAGTCCTTTTGAAATGCCTATGCCTCATCACCATTATTGAATTAAGGAAAGGGCAGATACCATCTTGATAAGTATAATATAATTGATTTTTTTCCAAACAAACAAAAACAGAGAGGGGAGAGCCCAACTCTCCCTCTTTCACTAGTTAATGTGGAATGAAGACAAATTTGATGTGAAACAGATAAGAAAGCACCCAGTTCCTGATCTCCCCTCTCAGTAATGAAGTCATGGGAAAGGCGTCATATTAGACAGGTTAAGAAGAAAGCTATGAATAGGTTTTTGTCCTATTTTCCACTTGAAATTATAAAGGAAGCCAGTTTCACAGTGTTCCCAAAGCAATCTAGGAGTAGCCACAGAGCTAGGGAGATGAATTTCTGACCTCCGGTGGGTCTCACCAGAATCCCGTTGGGCATAAAAAGTACTGGCAGGGTCTTGTGGGGAGGAGATCACTCCTAATGAGAGAAAAGTGACCATTCATCTGAAATTTGCAGAGTACACCCAGTTTAAGGATCAAACAGAAGTTACAACTGGGCCTCAGAGGATTCTGAGGTGAAGCTATGTCAGGAGGAGGGAACCATGACCAGCCTGAAAAATAACTGAACAAGCAGGAACTCCCTGCTATAGTCAGAGGATGATAGCAGGACACTCAGCCACCAGAGAGAATAAGGCCATTACTGTAGAGATCAGAGGAGCCAGAAAATCAAGCACAGTCTTGCAGATATAAATGTTGAGATGTGAACTCCCTTCCATGCTGCCAGGAAATCACATAGGTCCCCCTGATACAAACATCCCCTTGGACAGAAGTAGGCGGAGAAAATCTAAAAGACTGCATTATTCAAAAGAGACAAATACCTGAAGAAACTGAATTTATCAGATGGATTGAATTTAGTTTCAGGGGTTATTTATTTACTTATTTGCCCGTCTTTCCCCTTGCACTTCAAGAGCACATCAGATGTAGTAAACAAAGAAGCCACATTGCGGTTGCACATCAGAGCATACCTAAACTCGATTGAGATCATCAAATATGATAATACATGAACACCATACCAACATTTCTTGTGTCACTACAGAGTTTATTGAATTCTTCAAGAAAATTCTGTCACAGTGACCATTTACAGATTTCATTCCATACTTTCAGGAAACTAACAAACCAAAAATAAAGGTGAGATAAAAAAGCTGTTGAAAGCATAAATTCAACTTCCAATTGCCATATGGATAGGGTAGGAAAATAAGGAACTACCTCCATATTTCATTCTAAATGTTACTCTTAATTGCTGTGTGATCAAAACCATGTTAACAAGCATTTTATACAAAATGAGCTGTTCACAATGAAGCATTGTTAGTTAAGACTCAAATGGGCAGGTCCAATTTCAAGATCTCTGCTCCCAGAGGGTAAGTAATTCCTAAATACAGTGACAAATTTAAACAGTCTTTCTGACTCAGGGAAAGAGATCCTCTGAGCTTGAAAGGAGCATGAGATAGACTACTTGGAAGACCCAGCAACAAATTTTAAATAATTATTTTCACAAATACCAACTGATGGTAGAAGTAAAAATTGACCAACTGCACATTAAGTGCAGTGAATGTGCTTTCTATATGTAAAATTCTTGTGATTTTAATCAAATGATTGTGATGTACAACAGATTACAACCTATAGATATTATAAGAACACTCATGTTTAAAGTACATGGTAATCTGCAATATTTAATCAGCTATTTATTGTATGAATAGAACATGATATGAAAGAATGGAGGCTTATTTTACATGATCTGCATGTAATTTCCATTAGAGAGGTACTGGACTATTCCACATCTTTCCCCTTAAGGCAATACAAATGATTGTGCTAAAAAAAAGTTACAAATTCTAAATTAAATGGTAATATAAATTTGGGATTTAAAACAGCATGGAAATATAAAATCTATGTAGAATGCACTTTAGTTAAGAGAAATATCTACTGCTTGAATATGTTTAGGAATGTAAGCCTCTCTAAACTTCTACGCATTCATTATATTTATAAAGTAAATTGGAAATAGCTCACATGACTATAAACTTTTCATGTGCAGGAATCATGTCCTGTTCTTGTTGTGAACTCAGAACCTAGCATCAAATTTCATACTTAAAATTAAATGCAAAACAAATATGCGTTGACACAATTTTATTTATCTTTAAAGGAAAAGATTTCCTTTTTATTATCTATGTATACATATATCTCAAAATTAGAAACCCTTTCCCAAACCTATTAACTTGTCATGACTATCTTAAACCAAGACTAATATGGATTTCTTAAAACTAAAGATTATTAAATGCAAACCCTAATTGAGCAATCAAACTGGATTCCACAACTATATTAACAAATATAAAAGTGAAGATACATTAAAACAGATCATAGACCTGTTGTTTATAAAGCAGCCTTACCTTTTGGAATTTTTACTTTTGAAACAAAAGTTATTCTCAGGCATTGCTCTGTGTCTGTAGTGTGCTAATTTCAGAAACAATCAGCTGCTTGCATCCCCTCCATGTGCCTGCAAATATCTGTAGGTGTGAAAATGTCATAAACAAGAGAAAAAGTTCCTATATTAAGCTCAGATCTTACTGTGAAATGAATTAGATCAGAAGATGAAAACCAAAATTTCCATTAAGCATTTTCTGCAGTCAGGCTATTGAAACATTATTGTTCTTGAAGTAAAGAATTTCAGATAAACAAGAGGCCCAAACTCTGAAATTATTACGTTTTTTTGTCAGTTTTGTTTTCCTTTGGAGCCAATAAAAGTCCACCAGCTTGCTTCTTTATTAGCAGAGATGAGAAGTGAGAGAGAGAGAGAGAGAGAGAGAGAGAGAGAAAGAAAGAAAGAAAGAAAGAAAGAAAGAAAGAAAGAAAGAAAGAAAGAAAGAAAGAAAACCTCACACATTACAGAGGAATTCCCCTCCCTCATTACATTGAAAATTAAAATAACCCATAGAGTAGAGTCAAGCATGTTTATTTTCTTTTCAAGTTTGCCCATATCACATCTGTTGATGTTGAGACTTGTCGTAACTCCAGTTAGTTGTCTTGGCAAGGAAATTTTAGGACCAAAGGAAATCTGTGATAGTCTTTTCTTATTTCCTAATTTATCTTTATATAAAAATTATAAGAAAAATGATTCTAGTCTTTTTGTTCACAGCAGATGCAATTTAATCCACTTCTGAAGATTAATAGAACTCTAATAAATAGACTGCATAAAACTATTAAAAATGAAGAGAAGAAAACAAAGCAAAGAGATTACCTACAATTAAACAAATAAAAAAAATCACTTCAAGAAATGAGTCTTTGCCAGGGAAGCTAGAGAACTTGATTTCAAGTTATGAACAAGAAAAAGAAAACAAAAATTTCTGAAACTTCTACAGCTACAAAATTTAAATGCTTTTCATATGTCTAGTTACATGAAGTTACTGGATGTCAATTTATAAAAAGGAAATGTGACATAACAAAGAAATGTGGTATCACTATTTCTGTCACCTTGGTCTCTGCAGTAAATGCCTGTGCATCATACTTTGGGGAAAACATAAAGCCTAGAGAACACTGGGAAAAATATATACATGTATTTGGTAGAAATCCTACCATAGTCTCTCTTCTCACTGCAAATATTAATTAAATTTATTGGAAAAAATTGATCTGGGGTTTATCTGGGTTAAGGAAAAAAGGAGGTAAAAAGTAAATTTGTTATGAAAGCACGTTCTCTGAAGGAGAGAGATGACAACTTCCTAGTCAAAACACTGGTTACAAGCTTGGGCTTTCGTATCAGAAGTCCTCAATTCAAGTTCAGTTTCCCAAAATCACTGGTAGTCTGATTGTGGGAAAGTTTCCAAAGTTTTCTAAATTAGACTTTCTGCCTCTTCATGAGAAATTTTTCAAAAAATAATACTTTCCTCTTACAGTTGTTATGAACATGATATTAGATTGCTTATGTAAAATGCTTTGTATAGTACTTAGCACATAATACATACATTTATTTCTATTATTGTGGTAAACAATAATGGATAACTGAGATCACAATCACTGTCTAATCAACCATTGCTAATACAAAGGCTTATATTAAAGGCCACTATGAATTTTTTCTTATAAAAATATCTGTTATATTTGTCTGTTATGCCTCCCTTGGGATATAGTATTATAGTAATAACAAGAGCAATAATTATTATATAAAGATGATAGCTAGCATTTACTGATACTGGATCAATGGTAGGCATTCCTCTAAGCGCTCTAACAGTTTAAAACATAAAATTTCACAGCTACCTTATGAGGTAGGTACTGTCATTTTCTCCATTTAACTAAGGAAACTGGGCCTCCGAGGAAACGACTAACTTAGCCAAGGTCACACACCTGATGGGTTAGAACCTAGATTGGTTGAAAACCTAGGTAGACTGTTTCCAGAACTCATATATACAATCTTATGTCCAAAATTTCTTGCAACAAAAACATTTATTTTAAAGTAGTCATCAAGGATTTAACTGAACAATACTCACTGATGATCACACTCGTACAGCTGAATCACTATGTACTTTTAAAGCTATTCAACCTATAGTGTTCTATTAACCTCTTTTAATATAGGAATCGTTTCAAGCTATGTTGTTCACTAACAAATATAATTATCTTTTAATTGCAGCAATAATCACGTTAAGTTACTGCATTTACTTTTTTATTTTATTCTAGCTTTAAAAATCTTGGAGGAAGATGCTAAATTGTTTAGACATTACAAAGCCAAATGCAATTCTGACCCAAGCACACATACTCACCTGCACACACACATTTATTTATACACTCATAGATTTATGGATGATACATCTATAAGAATGTAGCCCACTTTAGCTGTTCATAGAATCAGTAAAGTCCAGAATATGTGTATTAAAAATTCTGTTTAAAAAAGTCTCTTTATGCTGTTTCTAAGATGAAATCTACCTATCCATTAAGGCAGCACAGAAATTTCTTAGAAATTAATTTGAGCTCATACTGTGAATCTTGTCCTTCAAACTTTCCTGAAACTCCCTGGTGACTCATGGACTAATATGATATCCTGAAATGCTAATACAACTATAAGGCAATACTATGCAATGGTTAAGAGCTAGTGGGGTAGATCAGATAGAAAGGAGGAGAATTCCAGCTCTATTACTTCTTACGTTTGTGATTTGGGCAATTTATTCAATCATCTGTAAAATGGGAATAAAAATTTAACTTATTTGACTATTGCATGGATGAAATAAAATGATATATATATAAAGACTAAATACAAGGCATCTATAAATTCTCAATAATTGTAACTTGCTGATAATATTAATTTTTATAGTCAAAATATTATAATGTTTGAAGTTGCAAGCAAACAAGTTATATTTTCTTTAAGAACTCGAAACACAGCAAGTAAAAAGTATTTTATTCATAGTGGATATTCAGCTTTACACTTTCTTTATTCTTTGGTAAAAAAGGAAATCCATTATTCTTCCTAGGATTACTCTATAGAATTTTTGTTTCCTTTAGGCTCTTACTGACAGTCAGCCACAATGAGCCTTCTCTTAAAGGACCTATGCTAGAAGTAGGATATAAAATAATGCCTGTCCATAAGCATGTGATTACCAAATAGGAAAGTATGTTTCCATTCCTGTTAAATTTGTGTTGTACAGCCTAAGTCTTTGAAATTAGCATCTCTTGTATTTTTCAAGTTCTCAACTTATAGAGGGATTCCATTATGTTTTATAATCTATTTCCTATCAGTCTCACAGAAAATGGATAGCTGAGATACTCTTGTTAGAGAAAAAGAGCTATATTTGGTACCCCGCCTATGTGATCTGAATTTAGATAAATACAAGAGTCTCAAACTTCAGATCCCAAATTTTGAAGCAACGAGCCTTGGGACTCACACATGTCTGAATACTAAACTTTACAATGGAATTCTAAGTGTGCATATATGTTATTTTACCTTTTTATTTTACCTACTCCATCTTACCTCAGTTCAGTCACTAGAGTTTTCTCTGCATCCTAACATCATTGAGTTGGAAGTCATATTACAAGTACCAAGGATATTACAATAAGTTAAATAGAATTACTCATATAAACAATAAGCAATTGAAGAACCATTATAAAGTGATATATCCAAGAGTACAAATTAACAAAGGATTAATTGTGTAGCTGACTGAATTTGGCAAGAGAAATGATCAGATCAGACCAATTAGAAAAGCTTCCTGAAAAACGTATGTTTTGAAGTTGGAAAGGCATGTGCAAGAAAGGCCTGGAGTCAGAACCACTCCAAGATACAGACCAGAATGGTAAGCCTGAATTCAGCAGAAGATTCCACCACAGAGTAACGAGACTCAAACTTGATGAAATAAAAGTAAATAAAGATAAGCTCCTGGAATGTATTTTTCACAAGTAGTTTTCAGAGAATGATCAGAAAATGTCCTTGTCTTTAGGTAGTGTTAATAGAAAAATGCAAAATACCTTTCATTAACTGATGTTTTTTGAATCATGTGTAGTTTTTTCTGAACGGTAGCTTTAGTATTTCAAAATGACACACACACACATTATCAGATAGCTTGAGGTTGCCAGTTAAAATGCAATCAGCAAACCATGTAGCTGTAATTGTATCCTCACTCTCCACACCCTGAGAAGCCATATCTGGATATTATTTATTACCTGAATAATATTTCAATGTTGAAAAAATTGTTTTGTCAATATTTGCAAACTTCTACACTATCGGGTAGAGTTTAAGCAGAAAAGAAGACTACTGGTTGGTTGTATGTTCTTTTAGGTGCTAAAGCAGCAGGCACCCACAAAATAAAACTTTCTAACTCAGAAACTGGAATCATCCTACAACTTTTAGAAGGAATGCATGCACCTGTTACCTGCATTGCAAGAGCAAATTCACAGACAAAACATCAGCTTTATGATAGTTTTGCACTGCATTGGTAAAATGAAAACACCAAAAAAAAAACTATTATCAGATCAATTGTAGAACTTATGCTCCTCAGCTTCTTCAGGTATAGCTTCAGTTGGTCCAGAGGAGAGAGAAATTTCTCTCAGATGAAGTTAATCCCAGGTGAGCTGGGTATAGACTAAATTACCCCGATTGAGGAGACTTGCAAGGATAAGGGCTTTAGGAATAACAGTCAGACTGGCACTTATGACTTATACCAGAGGTATATCTTTTGTGTTGCTATAATGTATAGTTCATTCAGAAAAATTTCTGTACAGTGATAGTAACATAGACTACTCAAGAATGGCAATGCCTAAGGGAGGTAGCTTTAATTTAGGATTTCGGAAGATACAATGTGATATTAGATCATAATTATTATAATAATTTTAATGTGATTTAAGTTGTTAGAACATTTAGAAAACATTGTGTTGAATTGTTTAGGAGAATTTAGTTTTGTAATCAATACTTAAAATTTTAAATATAATTCATTTTAAAGTAGTTTGTCCCATTCCAGCAGCTGTAGCTAAAAAATTTTTTTAAGAAAAAAATTAAGTACTTCATAGTTTACCAGTCATAGTCAATAGTATTTAAATATTTGGGAAAATGTTAAATAAAAATGTAAGTTTTTTTTTAAAAAAAATGGGTATTAGATATAAATAGTAACTGAATTCTTCTCCACAGATGCGAAACAACGGCTCTTGGACAACAATAACCTTAGGAACAATTAGTAAAAACTCAAACAAAAAAAATCACATGAGACAGACTGAGTTCCCAAGCAGTTGGAGACATGCTGTTTTGAGACAGATGTTTGTGGAATATCTGGTTAGAAATATCCAGCAGGTAGTAGAAAATACTGATAACATGTATCCGGAGTTTGTGTGTAATGCTGGAGCTGATATAGAAGTATCTGTGCCAAGACAGTAATTATAGCCAAAAGAGTTGATGAGATGTTCCAAAAAGATGGCATTTGGAAGCCCCAGGAGTTTAGTTTAATCTCAGTTTTCCTGGAACTGTCTTAATAACACTCTCCTCAAACTTAAGATCAAGAACTGGATTCAAACAGTTTATGATAAACTTGCTGATAATAAACATTCTACATGACCTGGGACAGATATTTTATATCTCTGAGATTCAGCCACCTTATGAATTAAATAATCATGTATGACTAGATGGTTTCTAAGAGAACTATTCAATGACACTATGAAATCCTATGGCATAACCATCATACAACATCTAACTCAGCACTGATCTCAAGTCAGAATTAAGCTGACACAAGTTTTGATATTTCCATAACACAAATATGTTTTTAAAAGCTAATTGGGCGTTCTGGTGTATTTTTTAGTAACAGTATTATTACTAATTCTATTAACATAACCCTTTATATATGCCATTTAATGTGTTTTTACCCGAAAAAATCTTTATACAGTTGTAAGGGAAACTGCATTTGTACAGGCAACAGGTTTCTTAGGCCAAACTAAGATGGACTGCCGCAGTTTTCTCGGCCCAGCCCCCCTGGCTAGCCGGCCTTCCAGGGAGGCATGAGTCCTCAGTCAGGTAACCAAGGCAGTCACGTAACCAAGGTGTTATCTCCTGTGCTTTCCCATGGCACCTTGCCACCATTGTTCGGAGCCATATTCTCAGCCGTGCTTTTCACCGCTGCTGTATTCCCCCGATAATAAAGAGCAAGTCTCACCTGCCTGTTGCCACTCGCCTTTTCTTCCAATTTCTGAAGCCTGTGCTGGAGCACAAGCTAGCCACAGAGCATCCTCCTCACACTTGGCATAGTCTGTCAGGATCCGGAGGGGTAAGTGTCCCCTGCACCCTGGCAGGAGAGGACATGTGGCCTCCTACGGACTTGTGGCAGCAGTCCTCATGTCATGGGCCCCGCCACAGAGTGGGAGCAGGTAGAATGTACACCTGCCAACCTGGAAAAGGCCTTGAAGGCCTTGGAGGAGTCCCTGCAGCCTAGGGAGTGAGCAGCGGCTGGTCAGGTGGGCTGGCTCTTCCTTACAGCCCTCAGGGAGCAGCATAAGGACGCCCTGTGGCAAGAAGCCCAGGTGAGGGAGTTACAAGAGATAGAGTAAAATTTGGAAGCCCACCTGGAGGAGCTGGAGAAAGAGTTGATGAGCGAGCGGTAAAACCTTGGACGCTGACGAAACTGCAAGTACTCAGGAGACTGAGGGCGCCTGCCCTGTCGTAAAACAGAGAATGGAGCATGCGCAACCCATGGCGGCAGCGGGGTGGGGGGGTGGCACAGGGCGTGCCTACAGTAGCGGAGCATATCTCTTATTCTGCCTACACCCCGGAGGAGCTGTGGGAGCTGGGAAAACAGTGCAGGCAGCATCCTGCAGAGACTGTGCCTGCCTGGTTGTTGCGTTTATGGGATGAAGGGACGGACAGCGTCCTGTGCTCCCCAAGGGAGATGGAGCAATTGGCATCCGTAACTATACATCCTTCCCTGAGGCAGAGCCTACAGACAAGTGGTTGCCGTGGCAAGGGCAACCACTCCTTGCTTGAATGGCTTATGGCTGATGCCTGCACAGTATGGGATGACGCCAGAGAACTACCTGAAACCATGAATAACTGGACTTCACACACAGACTTAGTTCAGACTCTTTGGGAGTGGGGAGTGCACCAAGACAGTTTTGCAGTGGATAACTGGTGGGGACTGATGAAGAGCACTTCACTACACACATGTGTGACCTAATCTTAGCCACAGCTCCCATGGGTTCATTTGGCTCGCTGGCAGCTCTGCTCACTCCCTACATGGGGAAGTGGATACATAAGGTCACCACTGCCAAGGTGCGTCTGGGTGATGCTGAAGAGCGGGAAGCAGGGAAGGGACGAATACATATGCTACAAGGACTCAAGGGCCTGCAAGCTCAGGGCCCCCTGCAGAAAAAAGCAGTACAGGGGCCCAGAAGGTGTCTCAAATCCGGATGTGGCTAGACCTCCTACTAACAGGAGTAGATAAAGAGAAGATAGATAAACAGCCTAAGGTATTGCTGGTTGTGGAATCAGCGGGCTCCCCACCAACAATTCATGAAAGCACCCAAGGGCAGGGAACTGAGATGCCTGCCAAAGAGATCCACAATGGGCAGTTGCAAGATTTTATGGTTGAAACCCCCCTCTTTGATATACAGTAGGGGTTGGGCCAAGGCACCCAGTTAGAGAGGACCCCAGATGACCAGAGGCCACATGTGGAGCTTGCTATTCATTGGTCCCTTATGAATGTGCAGCAGGTTTTGACCTTGGTGGACACGGGAGCTGACTGCTCCCTAATCTATGGAAACCCTGAGCAGTTTGCTGGACAGACAGCCTACATAGATGGCTATGGTGGGCAAACTGTTGAAGTTAAGGAAATGATTATTCCACTGGAGATAGGGCATTTGGCCCCCAGGCCTTACACTGTGTATCTGTCTCCTGTGAAGGAATATATTCTGGGTGTTGACATTCTGTGTGGCTTAACCCTAACCACCTTCATGGGTGAGTTCCACCTCTGGGAGTTAGGGTTGTGAAGCCGGTGGTGCGTGGCCACCCCCATCACCTCCCACAGGTTCTGCCCACCCCTTGTCATGTGGTATGCACATGGCAGTATCGTTTGCCCGGGAAGCACGAAGAAATTTCACAAACCATATTGCAGCTGGAAAACGCCGGTATAGTGCACTTGGCTCGCAGTCCATTCAACTCTCCTGTTTGGCTGGCTCAGAAACTGGAAGGAACTTGGAGAATAACAGTAGAATACCAGGAGCTGAATAAAGTGACTCCCCCACTGCATGCCATTGTGCCATCTATACTGGATCTGATGGACCAACTCTGAAGTGGAGAGCTTACTTGGAGCAACAAGCTGAGTTCAGCTCCAGCCCTTTAACTACAGACAGTACTGGGTCCTGTTGAATTTCTATCTGATGCTGACCCTCAGACCATGGTAATACCTAGGGAAGAGAGCCAATACCTTGAAGGATGGAGTCTCCCTCCTGTGGAGACATGAATCGTAATACAACTTGATTGAAAACAGGGCAGACACAGAGCAGCCAATGGGCTGAATTGTGTGCTGTGATCGTGCATGAGCCGTCCCTGTTACATGTCTGCACTGATAACTGGGCCATGTTTAAAGACCTCACTGTCTGGTTACCTATATGAAAAGCCTAAGGTTGGCCCTAGTAGGGCATTGCTTGGTATGGGTGGCTTTATCTTCCCGCTCATTCAACGTGAAGGTGCACTTGAGATGCACGTGGAGATGGCCATATGTCCCAGGGAAGGTCCTCCCCACCTTTACCAAAAAACCGCATAATTGGAATGCCATGTTCTCCTGTTGGCACCTGGTGAAATGGACTCCATGGTGATTCTACCTAGCAGCTATCTTTTCCCCTGCGGGTGGAGCAATTAAGGTAGAGATAGAAGTGAATCCCCTAGCAGAGCATACTGCTCAGACCCTGAATCAAACTCGACCAGGCCTTGGCCCTCCTCATGGATGAGGTCACTCAGAAAGGTAGTTTTGCAAAACCACATGGCCCTTGATCTCACTGCAGCTCAAGGAGGCACATGCGCAGTCATACACACTGAATATTATGTATATACCTGATCACTGGGAGGATATTTCCTGTGCATTGAAGGAAGTTGATGGCAAGGTACAGGCCATCCAACAGTTAACTGGAGACCCACTATAGCAATGATGGGAACATCTCTCGTCCTCCTGGTGTTGAACCCTTTTAGCGTTAGGAGCTACTGGCTGTGGTCTGGTAATACTGTGTTGTTCCGTGTATTGTTGTTGTGGCCTTTGCACCCAAGGTGCCTCCCTAAGGGTCTATGAGTCTGCCATGAAACCTATTACCTATGGGGTGGAATGTAAGGGAAACTGCATTTGTATAGGCAACAGGTTTTTTAGGCCAAACTAGGATGACTGCCACAGTGTTTTTGCCAGCCCACCCCCCTGGTTAGCTGGCCTTCCAGGTAGGCATGAGTCAGCATACTCATGTAACCAAGGTGTTACCTTCTGTGTGAACTCATGTGATCATGCTTTCCCACGGCATGTTGCCACTATTGTTCAGAGCCATATATAAGTGCTTGCCATGTTCTAGGCCATGATTTTCGCCACTCCTGTATTCCCCTGACAATAAAGAGCATGTGTCACCTGCCTGCTGCCACTCACTTTTCTTCCAATTTCTGAAGCCTGCACTGGAGCACAAGCTACAGAGCATTCTCCTCACAATAGTATTTTAAAAAAACTAATATAGCTCCTGATTAAAAAGACCCAACTATTCAATCAACCTATTCATAACTGCTATGTTCCTAAAAATTATAAGGACAGTAAACTTGAGATAGAAACATCATCTAATAGACTCCCCTCTTTGAGTTAGAAAACATTCAGCTAATATTTGTTATTACTAAATTAAGGCCATAGGTTATAATGACATATCTTTAACTATATTTTTTGCCATTAATCCTTAAACTTTTGAATATCAGAGCCAGTTTTCTTAGTGACAATTATTATTTATTATTTTATTGCCAAAGGTAAGAAACTCAATATATGCTGTCAGATCACAGAAATGATAGACTTGTACTTATCATTTAGACTATATTTTTGTTCATCTGAATGTAAAAGGCCTTAGGCAACAAGATTTTTCTATTTGATTAACTCTCCAGAGGAAATGGAAGCCTGAAAATCTTCCTTTGCTCTTATGTAAAAAGTTTGCTGTTTGAAATAAAAAGTATAATTTACTATACAAGGATAACTGAAAGTATTCACTAAAAAAATAAGATAAGGCATATTTAGAAATGTCTCTTCTTTTAGTTGAAAATTTTCACCTTATTCAAATATATTTCTGAAGACAAAGTATTATTATACTCTTAAATCCTTTTTTAAGGAAACAAGAGCATTAACTTCTAATACTTGCAGTTATCCTTCTAACTTTAAAAGTATAGTGTAATGCATATTGGCCTAAATTGAATGGTTTATATGCAAATGCACTTACTCTCATCTCTTTATCCTGATTCTTTCTTCTTTTAATAATTATCTTTTGGCAGCATTTGAATATGAAAAGCCACATTGCACAATTTCAATATGACAAAGATTGCAAGGCAACTGGGGTAGACTGACAAAGGAAAAGATTGTATGATACTTTCATCTGATGAAATCAAGAATATAAAGAGAAGAAACACATCTGCAGATAGAGAGAGGATGAGAATAAACATCTGGCAATACAGATGTATTTTACTTATGAATCCATTTTTATTACCTCTCATAGATTTTGTGTGTATGTGTGTACTATTGCATGTTGATATAATTTTATGCCTAGAGAAAATTTACAAGAATAGTACAAGGAACCCCTTATACTTTGTACCAATATTCAACAGTTTGGAGATTTTGTTTTTTGTTTTTACATTTTCTTCAATTTGCTTTATTGCTCGTCCTCACCTTCTTCTTCCCCTCACCTTTTTCTGTCCTACCACTTCCCCACCTGTCCAGGGTGTGCGTGTGTGTGCACAAATACGTGCACACTCATATAATTTCTTCTGAGCTTTTGAGAGTAAATTGGAGACATTCTGCCTTCATACTCCAGAATTTTTAGTGTGCATTTCATGAGAAAGAGAGCATTCTCTTAAATAACCACAATCTAACATGACAAAGAACAAAATATAACATTAATCCAATATCATTATTAACCTACGCTCCATAATCAAATTTCACCAATTGATCCAATAATGTCCTTTATAGCTATTATTTTTTACCTGTCCAGGGTGTACCCAAGATCTCATATTAAATTTAGTTGCCATGACTCTTAAGTCTCCTTTAGAATGGAACAGTTTCTCAACTTTTTCTTGATCTTGACATTTTTGAAACATTGTGGCGGCAGTTATTTGGTAGTGTAGCCTCAGTTTAGGTTGTCTGACTTCTCCCTCCTGATAAAATTCAAGTTATGTATTTTTGGCAGAATATTATGTCCTTCTGATTACATCATATCAGCAACATATGATGTTGGTTGTCCCAAAATTGGAGATGTCAACTTCAATTGGTGGGTGACATGATGTTTGCCTGGTTTCTCCACTGTAAATTTTCTATTTTTTACTTTATAATGAATAGACAATGTTAGGGAGATACTCTGAGACTCCATTAATATCCTATTCCTAATAAAACCTCCATTCACTAATTTTAAATTATTGTAATACTCTAACTCCATTCTTTCTACATTTATTTACTAGCATTTTTCCACAAGAAAAAGCTCTCCCTTCTCCCCCATTAATTGATTTATAGCTGTATAAACTCTCAGGTTTTTATTATTAGTGTATAATTTATTTCTTTCATAATTTTATCTTAAAATTGCCCCATAGTTGACCAGTGAGAGCCCTATTAAGTTGGCTCCTATTAAGTTTTTGATATTGCCCCATCATTCCTTGAACATTTTATGGATTTCTGACACAAGGTATTCTAGGATCATTTTACACTTTCTCTGCACTAGTCCTGGAATCAGCATTTACTCTAAATATGCTTGATTTATTTAAGTGGAGAATGGTATTAGACACTAAGATATGGATAGTAAGTGTGATTAAATAATAAGCACTCACATTGATGAGTCTATAATGATACTTCCAATTTCCATCATCTTTGACATATTTGTCAATTTGCTTATACCTAGAGACAAAAAAGGTGGAAAAGTTGTTTCAGAATTGTTAACCCATACCATTGGGCTAAGCAAACCTTTATTAAGTTAAACAAGTCTGTTTTTAAGTTAAAAATTTATAAATACACAAATCTTCCATGTACAACTCAATTTTACTTTTATTGCATATATACACCCATATAACGCATGCCCTTATTAAAATATATTAACAGATCATTTCTGTCTCTAAGACAGTTTTCTTTCCAATCCCCCTGCCAGAATCAAACACTTTTCTGATGTTTTTTCCACCATAAATTGTTTTACTCATTCATAAAAATAGATTCATACAGTTATGTACTACATTGTGCCTGGCTTCCTTAGCTTACCCTAATATGTCTCTGAAATTTGTCAACGTTGCCTGATTAGCAGCATGTTCTCTTTTTAATTGCTAGTAATATTGTTTTGTGTACATACCAAAATTGTATTTCTATGACAACATTTGATGATGTTTTATCAAATATTATATATTGCTAATATAGTACCATCATCTCTAAAGCAGTATTAACAAATTTATTTTTTTCTATCTTAACAGAGGATTTGGGAAATAAGTAAAAAAAGATTACTGGCAGAAAAGTTGCTAATACAAACTCAATTTACTCCTTCAATAAAATATGTGATGACTCAGGGCAAAATTTTCAATATGTCATTTGCTATAATTTAGTATGAAAGGAATTGAATTTACAACCAAAAAACATAAGTTCTTATTCCAAACCTAGTGCCTACTAGCCATGTGACTTTGGGCAAGTCACTTCGTCTTCCTGAGCCTCAATTTCCATATGTATGAAAAAAGAAAATAATAGAATTTCCATCATACAGAAAAAATCAAATGAGTTTAGTAAACAATAATGAGCTATACAAAGTGTTATGATATTTACCTAAAATACAAAGTTATAATAGCAGTTCTGTGAATTGAGCACCAACAGTTATTTTATATACTTTTTTTTCCACCACTTCAAAAGTCTAGTGTAAATTGGAAGCTTATAAACTGGTGCCCTCAAACTGTCTGGGACTTACTTTGTGATTTCAAGAAAATCAGCTTTGGGATTCAGACTCCTCTGGCCCTGATATTAATCTAATCTAGTCTCAGAAAGCATATTAGGAACATAGGTAAGCTCCCAAACCTATCTTAGGTGTCTTGCCTAATGTTTCACAGTATAATTGTTCAATCAGAATGTTTATCTCTGGTACCAAAATGTCACCCAGGATTTTGAAGTAAGGCCTGAGGATATCTTCAAACACAGCAGCAACATTAGGCGTTATGCTTCTTATGTTAATTTTAGTCACTATCTCCATCCTCTAGTTCACCCAACATGTTAAACAGATTCATGTCAATTTACTTTCCAGGGGTTATACAATGGTGTTAAGTTATCATTTATATCTAAAGCACTTTCACTATACAATAATGTTATATATTAATGTGAGTTGATAAAAACTGAGTGACTACAAATGGTGCGGATAGATTCTTACAGCTGTCTATGCAATATGAGGTAATCTTAAAATTTAATTTGAGCAATAAAAATTGAACTAAATAACCTAAGAAATGGGAATTTACCCAAACCAAAAAGCAAGTATGAATCAATCCCATTGCTGAAACTGTTCTGGGAAGATAAGAACATGAAAGTTTCAGTAGACAGTCTGCATAAAGGCCCTGCTCTGTGGACTCCAAACGATTTAACGTGATTCCGGTTTGCCTATTTCATCCAGTCCCTTCTCATTCCCTGCTTTAGAAATCCAACTCCTGCATCACCCGTATGCCAGTCTCAATCCCATAAAACTTTCTTTATAACTGCCCTTTCCAAAACTTTGTACTTATAAATATTTCTGTGCAAGATTATTAATAAAACCAATTTGGTTTTTTGATAATAGTTTTTCTGGTACTCTTTGTGGGGATCTTTATAATTTTATGAGGCTCCATTGTGACTTATTCAAGGTTCCTCTCTGAATGGCCCAAGACCTTTGATTTGGGACTCTCTAGCACTTCCAAGACCCTTTGACCCACTCCTACCAGGAGCCTGTCTTAGGCTGCTATGGTGAGTAACTTTCCAGCAAGAGATATGAGCTCTGATCTTTATGCAGTAAAACCCCTGCTGGATTCATCCTTTACCCTTGGAAATGGTCTTTCAGGAATATTTTAAGATCTATTGCTACATGGAATATTATAACCAGATACTTTAACCAAATATAGTTATGTTTTCATGGGCTTGTATAATAGGTTAATGTAAACTACCCCCTAGTGGATCTAATTAGATCTTAAAATGTTCCTGAAAGACCATTTCCTAGGATAGAGCATGAATCCAGTGGCACTAGAATATTTATATCAGCACAATTCACAGTTGCAAAGATGTGGAAACAACCCAAATGCCCATCAATACATGAATGGATTAGTAAAATGTGGTGTATGTATACCATGAAGTTCTACTCAGCCACAAAAAACAATGGTGATCTAGCACCTCTTGTATTATCCTGGATAGAGCTGTAGCTCATACCACTAAGTGAAGTATCCCAAGAATAGAAAAACAAGCACCACATGTACTCACCATCAAATTGGTTTCAACTGATCAACACTTAAGTGCATATGTAGTAATAACATTCATTGGGTGTCGGGCAGATGGGAGGGCAGAGCGGGGATGAGTATGTTCACACTTAACCGGTACGGTGCACACAGTCTAGGGGATGGACACACTCAAAGCTCTGACTCAAGTGGGGCAAAGGCAATATATGTAACCTAAATATTTGTACCCCCATAATACGCTGAAATAAAAATAAAGTAAAATCTAAAAAAAAAAAAAAAACCACAAGAAATGGATTGTCTACATGCCAAGCTGCCTCACTGTTATAAACCCTATGAAGAGCCTTACCACTCTTAGGCTCTAATTAATGGTTTTTTAGTGCAGATCTACCTTATACTCTAATTCCTCTGTCTGGTGTCAGACCACTGTTGCTAAGTGACACCATAACCATATAGCACAATCCCATAGGGCCATTTTGGCTAAAAACTGATCATTTGGTGGCCACTAATATCTGGTAGTATATCTTCATCTGAAAAGCCTATTTCCTACAAAGTATTAATAGAAACTGAAGAGAGACTTCTTAGAAAATATTATTCTTAAAGAATTTATACAAAGTACAAATTGAAGAGAGATTTCTTAGAAAACACCTTCCAGATAATCCCTGATATCATCTTTGGTTTGTATTGGCCTATCAATTTACTCTGTTTTGAAAAAAGAAAAAAGAGATTCTCATAATACTTAATTTAAGAAGAATGGCTTGGTTTTTTATTGAGATTTAAATCTAATCTACTGGTGTAAAATTCTGGACATCTGCTTTCTGTTCTCAAGCCTCTTCATCTCATACTTTCCAAGAGGCCAGAAAAGCAGGGGACATCTTACTTACTATGGTTCAGATATTTGCAGGAGTGTTGGATTACTTACTTACTTACAGGATTGTTGAATATTACTTACTATGGTTCATATTTTTGCAGGAGTGTTGGATGATTCCATTAAGACATATATCTTGTCACCCAAGAAGTCCACAAGATTGTGGCTCAAAACACAGCAGCCCCCAATATAACACTGTCCTCTCAAGTTAGAACATGACACATCAGGGGGAAATATTTTACTATCTGTACAAATCTTTCTGGGATCCTTAATGTAACTATTTAAGAAAAAAATAAAAAAATTAGGTAATTTGACTAACACCACTGTAGTTTTAACTTCTGTTGGATCTTCAAATTGAGGTTGAAATCTACTCTCTTGGTTTAACTTGGCTCCTGGCTTAGAGTCCACCACAAAGTCTCATCACAATCCTTTTTTTAAATATTGGTCTTTATGCCAGTCCTGAAACAATGTTCTCCATAATCCCAAATTCCAGTATCCCCCTAGGTGATATAACAATAATTCAACTTCAGCAAGAACTAGCTCATGTTGAAATCCAAATGCATACCAGTGTGGCAAAAGTCAACTACAATATAGATCTTGACTCAGTACCTTGAGAGATAGTCAATCTGACAGTCTCGGCTGAAGGATGACTAAAAAGCAGATGAGAAATAAAAACTTAAAAATCTAACAAATGAAAATCTACCAATACTTCAAAAATCAAATAACCACCCCCATGTCCACTGCTCTGTAAAGAAAAACATACAAAATGTCAATAAGGAGTTAACTTGAAGGCCTCCAGACAATTAAAAGTACACCCACCAGTTTAACTTATCGCCTATGCTAGTCTCCTGGATTGCAAAGTCCACCCCAAAATCACTGAAGTCCTGACCTTAACCCTGGCACTAGGGCTTATACAAATGCTTCTGTAACTTTCCTTCCTTAGCCATTATGAAAACTGTGCTCTTGCCCATCAATACATCAGTGGATGAATAAAATGTGGTATGTGTATACCACGGAGTACTCCTCAGCCATAAAAAATGGTGAACTAATACCTCTTGTATTAACCTGGTTAGAACTGAAGCCCATTCTTCTAAGTGAAGTATCACAAGAATGGAAAAACAAACACCATATGTACTCACTATTAAATTGGCACTAATTGATCAACACTTATGTGCACATATGGAAGTAACATTTATCAGGTGTCAGGCAATCCAAGTGCCCATCAATCCACATGAGTGGATTAATAAAATGTGGCATATGTATACCATAGATTTCTACTCAGCCACAAAAAACAATGGTGATATACCACCTCTTATATTATCCTGGATAGAGCTGGCACCCATTCTACTAAGTGAAGTATCTCAACAATGGAAAAACAAGGACCACATGTATTCACCATCAAATTGGTTTTAACTGATCAACACTTAAGTACATATATAGTAATAACATTCATCAGGGGTCAGGCAGATGGGAGCTGGGAGAAGGGGATGGGTCTATACACATGTAATGGGTGCGGTGTACACCGTCTGGGGGATGGACATGCTTGAAGCTCTGACTCGGGTGGGGCAAGAGCAGTATATGTAACCTAAACATTTGTACCCCCTTTACATGTTGAAATTTTAAAAAATTAAAATTAAAGAAAAAAAAAGAAAACTGTGCTCTTCATAGCACTCTCCTTTGCCAGAAAGATTATGAATAAACTCAGCTTGTTTTTTGAAATAGTTTTTGTTAGTGATCTTTATTGGGATTTCAACAAATTATTCCTTTGATTATACTTTTTCATTTACTTAGCTGATATGTATCTGTTATCAGCAGTTTTAAACTACAATAGTTTTTAGATGTAAAAAGTTAAATTTGCTAAAGATGATTGTCCTTTGGACCAAACTATGTGTGTTACCATGTTCCCCAGAAATTTATAAACATACACACACACAAAATATATGGATACACAAATGCACACACACCACACACAAAATTGTCTAAATTGGCAAATCATTCACCTCATGATTAACCCAATTATTACCAAAATAGTAACTGTAGTAAGAATAGACATTAGGAATTCTAAGTATTAAAAACTTTCTTCTGAGAATTCTAACCTTGAGTAAACAATTCTTGAAAGCATGAAAAATGCAACATGATGGTAAAAATGGGAGAAAGTGATGTTCAAGAAAGGTCTGTATTTCTGAATCCTTTGTTAAGCAAGTCCTCCTTAGCTGTTCTGAGACTATGCAGTTTACCTAATTTACCACCTAAAGCCATTTATAAATAAATCAAACAAAAGCTATGAAAGAAAGCTAAACCATCCATCACGCCTTTCAAGGCTTAGTCTACCTAAAAACAAACATCATTTAATTCCAGTTCACTGTAGCAGCAAGTGGAAATAACAGAGTCCTCCTGAGCCTGGCACTGCCTCCTGGCACAGAGATCTGGTGCCAAGTTGCTGATTTCAATATCAGGGTTGAATAATCATTTTCATCACTCATTTTAAATGAACAGTGACATGTTATTAATTAGTATTAATCAGGAAATTACCACATAAGCACAGAGAGAATGGTGGTCAACTCACAGCTCATTAGGCTTACAGAGCTTAACTGCATTCCAGACATGAACTGGAATTTTAGACTATTTACAGAATTTTAAAGAAATAACTAATTTAAATCTTTCTAAGATAATACAAAACAAATGAAAACACATTTTAAGTAAATCTTCTTACAGTATATGAAATATTAGCTTTGGCCAATAACCTTGCCTATTTGCTTTTCCAAAGGAGAAAGAAAAATATTTTTCACAGCAAAAGAAGTACTACAGATCAAAGAATAAATGCCATGTATGAAGAAGAAATCCTACCAATAAACTAGTATCTCTGAATGCTATTTTATAAACCATATTTATAGGAGAAGGCAGAGCAGAGTAATATGCAATAAACAATTAATTCAAAACTGCAATTTGACCATTAATTAGATCCTTTTTGCTGATGCTGAAGAGAAATATTACCAAGTACTAAAAATAAATCACGTGACTTCTGTATTTTCTGTGCATCTTAGGCATTTGACAGACATTTTCTTAAAAATAATTGAAGTGAGGCTGTTACTTCAAGGAAAACACCTGATGTTTGTCACCAAAAATTTAAGCTTTTCAGCAAAATGTAAAATTTTGACAAACTTTTGTCTACTACTATGAACATGACAATTTCCAACAAAAAAGTCTCTTTTGGTGAGATTAGTGGTGATATTAACACATGTTATTTTTTATATTGTAAAATGAAATATATTAATATTTAGAATATTTGCATCACTCAGTAAACCAATATTTTCCAAATTACCAATGTATACTGTTTAAAAATCATGTGTGAAAGGTTCATTCAAAGAGCAAGAAGGGCCAAAGAATTTTAATGTCACAGATTACAAAATTCCTTCCTTCATTTATTCATTCATTTATATAGTTTCAGATTGCACTTTGCAACTAACTTTTAAGAAACTAGTAGTTCCAAGTGGTAGTTGTAGCATTAATAAAAGGTGTTGAAAATAATCCTGCCTTTTGTAACTGTGAATATATGAAAGAAAATCTTAATATTCGTCAAACAAAACAACATATTGCAACAGATTAAATGTAGCAGCACATATGAGACTCCAGATGTCTCCAGATGTTCACCAACCATTAAATAAATTTGCAAAACTGTGAAACAGTGTTACTATTCTTGTGGTAGTCCAGTTTCTCCAATGGCTCCCAAGATGCTTGTCCGCAATATACATGCCTGGTATAATCCCTCCGCTAGATTATGGGCAAAACCTGTGAATATATAATCTCCCTTGATTAAATTACTTTACACTACAAAGATTACAGGGTAGTCACTCTCCTGGTTAAGTTACCAAATATAAAACTCACTCATAACAAACTTAAGAGAGATTCTCCATTGGCTTTGTAGAAGTAAGATGCTATGTTGTGAGAGAGTGTGCATACAATATAATTCCCCTGCTGTAAATCCGAATACAGGTGAAACCAATCTATGGTGTTAGAAATCAGGATGATAGTCACCTTTGCAGAGGCATGGAGAATGGTGACTGGAAGAAACTATGGGGAGAACCTCTTCGGTGCTAGTAATAGCCTATTTCCATTTCTGGGTCCTGGTACATGAACTTTAATTTATAAAACTTCAAGTAGCCATATTCGTTGACTTTTGTCCTTTGATGTATGTGTATTACATGTCAATAAATAGCTCTAATTTACTCATTTCCTCAAACAAGTATATTTTACCACCCTGTTATATAACCAACAAATCCTACAAGACACAACATGTATTAGATTTCTACTGCTGTGCAACAAACTACTATAAATTTGGCAGCTTATCACATATTTTTCATCTCACAGTGTCCGTGGGTTGGGAATCTGGGCACAACTTAACTGGATCCTCTGCTTGGGGTTTCACAAGGATGCACACAGTGTCAGCTAGGGTACATTTTTTTCTGGAATTCAGAGTCCTCTTCCAAACTCATTAGCTTGTTGGTATAATTTATTATTCCCTTGTGGCTGTATGACTACAATGTTTTCAGCTCCTCAAAGCCACCCTCAGTTTGCTATGTGGCCCTCTTCAAGGCTGCTCATATCACAACAGCTCGCTTCTCCAAGGCCAACAGAGAGAGTCACCCTCCAGTCTTCTAGGATCCCATCTTACACAATGTAACCTAGTCAAGGGAACGACATCCCATCACTTTGCCATATTCTATTGGTTTGAAACAAATCACAAGTTCTGCCTGTACTTAAGGGTGGCTTATGCAAAGGAAGTAGAAGGGATTATCGGAAGCCCCTCTAGGGTCTGTCACACAAAGTGTCAATGACTGCTGAAACAACAACAACAACAAAAAAAACAACCATTACCATTCTTTATATAGCATTTCTCCAAACCCTAAAATTTTACTTTGGAGATTTACAAAATCAATTTGTATCTTGAGAAGCTTTAGGAAGTCCTTTAGAAAATTTCATTATAGCTGAGCATGTATAAAATGATTAGTAGTTTTTAGAATAAGAAGTATTAAAAATCAGCATGTTCCCGCTGTGTTAATCAGAGATTTCTGACCTGTTAAATTAGCATAAATTATATGATAAACTATATTCCCCGGTCTTTTTGATTCTGAACTTTAGGGATTCTGTAAGTTTGCCTTTGGTAGGTGCTTATTCTATGAGATAGGGTGTGAGCTAATTCTTCTGTGTGTGATATCACAGACTCTAACATATACCAATGAGACCTTTAACTAAAAAATTTCCTAACAGTTTTTATTAAATGTTAGGAAACCAGTTCAACAAGTTATTTTTCAATGACTGATCAGTTAATTGAATGATGAAATCACTTTGATTTCAAATGTTAAATATATTTAATTGAATCACAACCAGACTTGAATTAATTTTCAAGCAACATTTGCCTTCTGAGCTCAACTACTGAAATACAAAGCAGTCAATCTACACAATGATATTTCCAGGGAAACATATGGACCTCAAGATTTAAGAAAGAAAGGTAAAAATATGTGGCAATGATAAATAATGGAATAAAAATTGAGTTATTGACCAGAAATAAAGATATGAAAAGTATATTGTCTTACCATTATTTATTTGTTCTTACATCTCATTTTCTGCCTCATTTCCTCATTATCTTTTCAATATACTGTTTATTGTGAGTCAAACACATTTAATGTCTATACATATATACCAAATACTCAAAAATTATTCATTGAATAGGTGAACATATGAATGGATAAATGAATCCATTTTTGGTAGTCTAATCTCTTTATTGCTGGATTCTTGCCACATTTTTATTCTTTGTGCCCTCACAGGGGCTATCTCAGCTTAAAAATATGAAGAATAATTAGAAAATGAGGACAACCACCTCCTTGCCATTGATTTAATTAAGAAGAGGAAGAATTAAGATATTGATATAGACAGAAAGAATTACTGACTCAGTTTGCAGAAGTAAGCTCTGACTAAAGAGTAAAGCCCCAAAAGCATCAGGGAGAGATGAAATTCAATACTATTTTAGGTGGAATAGAGGGTTTGAATGAGCCTCTGTTTTTACATTACTCTGGGCTGCTGATTCGGTTGCTCCTGCTAATGCTGCATGGCAGGTGTGCGAGCCTTGCTTTCAAGTCTGATATTTCACAAGGTAAACTGGCATTTAACTTCCTCAGGCTCTCCTCGGGAGTCATTCAGTGAATATGCCAAAGGGATTTGGGTTCGCTATGATTCCTCAAAGGTCAAGTCCTAAACGTTTAATGGATATGTGATGATTAAAAGGACGATTTACCATAGATGGTTTAGCCTAGAAAACTTTTTTCTAGTTTTGATTACAAATTCTTAATAAAACAAGATAATGTCTCAACAATCTGCCTAGACAATATTATTTTAGAGATTTGTGATTATGAGAGGTTATTTTAAATACCTATATTAATATAAGACACAATTGCTTTGATGTACATTAAATATTTTTATCTAAATTCATATTTTCACTATTATATTTTGAGTATATGTTGGGGTTGTATGAGTGTTTTATATATTTTTTTATAATGGTTTAACCTTTTATCAGTACCTCTGTTTAGTAAATAGTTCTCCAACTACCTGATCGAATAAGCATAATGAGTCATTAAGTTCAGGAGGATTCTTAGAGAAGAAAAGGTCCTTCGTTTATTGGAGATTATAAGTACTTGTTAAAAGTAGAAGTCGATAATAAAGGAATCAGATGAAATGACAGTGTTGGAGGTCTCTGCTGAACTAACAGTCCAAGTAAAAATGTTACTCACATTAGGGCTTTGACAATTTGGGAAATTTAACCTCAGATAAAAGGTGCCAATGGTCACTGGCAACAGAGCCTGCTAGCTCTGCCTGAGCTGACTGCTGGCTGTTTAGAAAGAATCGTATCATCTTAGATGTCCTGGGATGAGCCCAGATGAACCTCAAGGCTGCTGAATCACACGTAAACTTTACAAAACAGCTTCTGCTGTTGACTTTTGTTTTCAGTCATAAGCAATTTTGAGAAAGAAGAGCTTAGACAGAATGATTGTTTCTTGGTTAGATCATCAGTGTTCATTCAATCAACATTTATTGAGCACACACTGGGTACCAGGAACTGAGAAAAATCTGAAGAGACTATCCCTACAATTCCCAGAGAGCTGTAAATAAAACAATCAGGATTAGAAGCAAAAATATATGAAACACTGAAATCACACAATAAATGTAAATTAAAGAAAAAGATATCTAATAGTAGAGAAGAAGGAATTTTAAATATGAGGGATGCAGGAAGGAAAGACAGAAGTGTTTGTATACAAAAGCACTAAAAACAAGAGTTCTTGTGAAAAGAGGAAAGAAAACAGAAAGAATAAAATATCTGAGAAATATAATCATCTGCATATACAGAAATATGAAAGTATCCAACTAAATATATCAATTTTTAACTAAAGTCTTAACATGAAAAACAGTAATAAATTTTAAGTTGGGAATATGATACTTCTTACCCATTTAAGACTATTTCACATTCTGACTGAATGTATTTGGTCCAACAGCTGACTTGTTAATTAACTAGTTCTACTAGTTTCACTAATTGTTTTTCACAGCTTTAGTGTATTAGGTACAGTCTAAACCAGCCATATTAAAAACTCTATTACCTTAGTATAACAGAGACATCTTTTATAGTGAATATAGTGAAAACAGTGAGTACATAATCAGAATAATTAAAGAATTATAAAACAAAAATCATCCCTCTTTAGGTAAAAAATATGCAGATTAAGTGGTAGAATTTTAAAATATACATATATAAAACATTTTATTATTGTCTTATGGGTTTATATTTAAGAACAAAAAGTGTATATATTAGTTATTTTTATGTAAAAAACACTAATGTCTCAATTGCATAAACTAATATCTATTTTTGTGCTCATGAATTCTGCAGGTCATTGAAGGTCATTCCAATAACCTAGACCAATCTCAGCTGGGACAGGCTGGACTCCATACTTTGGTCGGTCCATATGTTTCACATCCCAAGGCCCAAACTGGAGGTATAACAGCTACCTAGAGCATGCAATATTCGTGGTAATTTAGAAGTGAAGAGGATGAGTAGAAAAAATCAACATCTCTTAATATGTCAACTAAAACTCAAAAACACTATTTCTTTTACCCACATTCCACTGCCCAAGCAAACTGCATGACCAAGCAATCCACATGGCCAACAGGGCAGGGAAGTATACTCTGCTCATAATTGACGGTATTGCAGAGCAACACCTATTAAAGGATGGAGTAAGGGATTGGGAATTGTAGTCTACCCTATCACAAGGTGAATTATGTGTAACGTTTATTGAACTATGTTCTTTCTGCTTCTTTATTGGCTTTGCAGGAAAATATATTAGAGATGGCTGCACTTGAATCAAACTCAGGATTGCAAGCACTCATGATCAAGAGTGTTAGGTAAGTTTGAAGAAAATGAGGTCTTTAAGATACGGGAACACTGTGGCACTGCTGTCAAACAGGAATACTGAGGAGAGCCATGACTTTCTAACCAAAATCCTTGCTTGTGCTGAATAAGTTCAACAATTACCAGCCAGTTTCTTTAGATTAGGAAATGAATGATAGCAACTATTGATGAGGTTTGGTTTTAATGAAAAGGGTATGGGTAAAACACAAAATGTTCTGTATCATATTATAACCTATACATTTCACTTCTTTTTAAATTTTTTAGTGGTTTCTCTAGAGTTTGAAATACACATTTTTAACTAATCTAAGTCCACCTTACAAAGATGTTATATACTTCACATGTAGTGCAACTACTTTATAATGGAGTATTCCTAATTCTTCTCTCCTGGCCCTTCTTACATTGCTGTAATTCATTTCACTGATGCACATGCTGTAATATCCCAATACATTATTGCTATTTATACTTTAACCAGTTATTTTTATATTAATAAGAAAAAATACAAGATTTTATTTTGCCTTCATTTTGTCTCCAGTGTTTTTCCTTTCCTTATGGAGATCTGAGTTTCTGATCTATATCATTTTCCTTGTCCCTTAGAAAACTTCTTTTAAAATTTCTTTCAGGGCAGGTCTGCAGGTGATGAATTTGTGTTTTTCTGGGATTCGAAAAAAATTTCTCTTTCACTTTTGAAGGCTAATTTTGGTTATAAAATTCTAGGTCGATGGATTTTTTTCTTCTTTTAATGACTCCTTCCAAACTCCTTTTACTTGTTTAATAATTTTTATTTCAAAATATTAGGGGGTATAGTGTTTTTGTTACATGGATGAATTGTGTAATGCTGAAGTCAGAGCTTTTAGTGTGCCCGTCACCAGAATAGTGTACATCAGACACGATAGGTAAGTTTTTCTCCCTTACCCACATTCTACCCTCCCCTTTCTTAGTTTCCAGTGTCCTTTACACAACTTTATGACCACATATACTCATCCTTTAGCTCTCACTTATTAGTGAGAACATGTGCTGTTTATTTTTCCATTGCTGAGATACTTCACTTAGGATAATGGTCTCCAGTTCCATCCAAGCTCCTGCAAATGACAATATTTCATTCCTTTTTATGATTCAGTAGTACTCCATGGTATATATTCACCACATTTTCTTTATCTACTCATAAGTTGATGGGCACTTAGGTTGATTCTACATCTTTGCAATTGTGAATTATGCTGCACTAAACATTCAGGTACAGATGTCTTTTTCATATAATGACTTCTATTCCTTTGGGTAGATAACCAGAAATGGGGTTGACAGATGGAATGGTAAGTCTACTTTTAGGTCTTTGAGGAATCTCCATACTATTTTCCAGAGAGGTTGCACTAATTTACAGTCCAGCCAACAGTGTATAAGTGTTCCTCTTTTACCACATCCACGTGAACATCTATTTTGTGTGTGTGTGTGTGTTTTGTTTTGTTTTTTTATTTTTTATTAATGGCTGTTCTGATAGAGGTAAGGTGGTATCTCACTGTGATTTGAATTTGCATATCCCTGACGATTAGTGGTGTTGAATATTTTTTCATGTCTGTTGGTCATTGTGTATATTCTGTTGAAAAAAACTCTGTTCATGTCCTTTGCCCACTTTTTAATGTGGTTATTTGGTTTTTTCTTGCTTATTTGTTTGAGTTCTTTGTATTAATAGATTCTAGATATTAGCTCTTTGTCAGATGTATATTTTGCAAACATTTTCTCATTCTCTAACTTGTCTATTTACTCTGTTGATTATTTGTTTTGCAGAAACTTTGATTTAATTAAGCACCATTTATTTTTGTTGTTGCTGTATTTGCATTTGGGGTCTTAGTAATAAGTTCTATGCCTAAGCTAATATCTAGCAAAGTTTTTCCTACAATTTTCTTCTAGAATTTTTACAATTTTCTGCCTTACATTTAAGTCTTTTATCCCTTTGAATTTATTTTGCATATGGTGAGAAATGGGGTCTTGTTTCCTTCTTTTGCATGTGGCTTCCCGATTTCCCAGCACCATTTATTGAATAGGTATTCCTTTCCCCAGTGTATGCTGTCTGCTTTGTCAAAGATTAGCTGGTTGTAGGTAGATGGCTTTAGATCTGGGTTCTCTATTCTGTTCCATTGGCCTATATCTACACTTTTATAACAATACCATGCTGTTTTGGTTACTATAGCCTTGTAGTATAATTTGAAGTCAGGTACTGTGATGGCTCCAGATTTGATCTTTTTGCTTAATATTGCTTTGGCTATTCAGGCTCTTTTTTGGTTCCATATAAAGTTTAGGATTATGTTTTCTAGATACGTGAAAAATTATCTTGGTATTTTGATGGGAATTACATTGAATCTGTAAATTACTTTGGGTAACATGGACATTTTAATAATACTGATTCTTTCAATCCATGATCATGAGATGTTTTCCCATCTGTTTGTGTTATCTATAATTTATTTCATCAGTGTTTTGTTGCTCTCCTTGTAGAGAACTTTCCCCTCCTTAGTTAAGTATATTGCTAGGCATTTTATTTTCTTTGCAGCTATTATAAATGGTATTACATTCTTGATTTTACTAATCTCTGTGATTGTGTTTCTCAATGCATTATACTGGACCACTGGCATAAACAGGTAGACATTTGGTACCTAGGTACATTGAACCAGAACATCTGGGGGTGAATCTACATTTAAAAAACTTCCCATATCATGATTATGAACTCTACAATTGCTCTATACCAGTGGTTCTCAAAGTGTGATTCTGGGCCAGCTTGTTTTAATAAGTCCTCTCCATTTGATTCTGATGCTTGCTGCAGTTTGAGAATCATCGCTTTGTACTGTGGAAATAACTAATTGCTTCTACAAAGATGACCTTCATTTTCCAAAACATCTTGAAACTGTAACAGGCTGTGTTGAGTATTTTTAACAAACCATTTCAAATAATCAGAGTGGTGATTTAATAAATTTGAGAGCAATAATCAGCAATAGGTTTAATATGTTGCTGCATTGTTTTTCCTGATCTCATCATAATGACTATTTCTTTTTTTGTTTGTTTGTTTTTTGTTTTTGAGACAGAGTCTCACTTTGTTGCCCGGGCTACACTGCTATGGCATCAGCCTAGCTCACAGCAACCTCAAACTCCTGGGCTCAAGTGATCCTGCTGCCTCAGCCTCCCTAGTAGCTGGGACTACAGGCATGTGCCACCATGCCTGGCTAATTTTTTCTATATATTTTTAGTTGGCCAATTAATTTCTTTCTATTTTTAGTAGAGACGGGGTCTCGCTCTTACTCAGGCTGGTTTCAAACTCCTGGGCTCAAGCGATCTACCCACCTCAGCCTCCCAAAGTGCTAGGATTACAGGCGTGAGCCACTGCGCCCAGCCACATAATGACTATTTCTTAAAGGTGATATATCTCTCCCTTTATGTTCTATATTTTACTGTATTATTTCTCTACAATTTACAGAAATGTTAATTATTTGACAACATAAAGAAAAAAACGTTTCCCAAATACATTCCTCATAAATTATCTTTGGGGGAGAAAAGTCTAGATTGCAACAAATGAATGTTTATGTTTTAGTCTTTCAATTATTCTAAAATGTATAATTCAGTATCTTCCAGTTTTCAAAATTTTCATATCCATAAAGCTTTAAAACAGCAAAGCACTTTTTAGGTATTATAAAATATTTATGCTCTTTACTATTTAATAAGCCATTTCATTATAAATAAAGTACTTAATGACACAACAGATGAGTTAAATGAGCTATAAAAATGCATATGACATGATAGTTTACAGTAATTTTTGTTAAATCACACTTTCAGAGTTTTTTTGTGAATGAGTGAGGAAATTATTTAATTGAAGTAGTGTAATACTACACCAAACAGAGAGAAACAAATTATGATTTTATTTTAGTAGTGCTCATTCCAAGTTGGCATGTAAGTTTGATGTGTTATTCCCTGAACTGCGCATGTGAAATAGTCTTCCCTGGCCTAGTTTCAAAGATAAAGAGACCATCATAAAATTGTAACTATCGTATTTGGCACCTTTTTGAAACAAAACTATACCTTTATTACCTTTTTTAATCACCCAGTAATGATACACATTTTTAAAACCAAAGGCTGGATACATTGTGAGCTATGTCTATCAAGTTGCTCTTTTAATTAATATCTTTCACAGATCAAAGGGCCATTTTATGGAGCATGTTACAAACAAACTACAAACTATGGAATTTTCCATTAAAGTTTAATAAAAAGGAAAAATTAAATTTTCAATCTCAACCTACAATTTGACAGACAGTTGATGTCCATGTATGTCTATCTACCCTTTGATGCATTAGAAACATATAAAATCGTTTTGAATTATGAAATATTAACAATAGAAAGAACACATGGAAAATCTGGGTTCTAGTAATGAAATTGAAGTAATATGGCTTTTTAAGTTTTGAAATATGTCAACATTTTAGGGTAAAATATTGTGCTTTAATTGTATCAAATAAAGTGAGCATGTAGTTATTCTGAAGTGAATCTCTCAATTACCATCTATTCTTTGTATTGCAACATACAAATATGCTCCCAGAGTAGCCTCCAATATGAGCAAGGAGAGATAAAAAGTTCACACTGTACATAATATTGTACTATCATTTCTCTAAAGGTATCTTTCTGATTCTATAAATATTCTAGAGCCAAGATTCTAACAATTATATGCAGGGCAAGAGAGTATAGTCTAGAAGAAATTAGTACATTTCTAGATTTTAGTTTTAGATAATAAAATAACATGTAATTTTTAAAATAATATATTAAAAGTTGACACTGATATTTTCAATTTATTTTTCAAAGCATGTTCATAATTTGTCTTTAGATCATTTGGTAGGGGAAGAAGTTGATATTTTTGGTGTAAATCCTACATTCTATACATAAAAATCTCATGCCTTTTAAGTACTACAGTATTACAGGTAGGAGATAGAAGTATTATATTGATAGTTGCAATATTTTTTCCTTATTTCTCCATACTATAAAGGACTAATAATCTGTACTAAGGAAAAGATGACTCCCTTGAACAGGCAGTAACAACAGTCACAACCCTGAGCCAGTTAGACACAACTTCAGAGAATTATACATCTAGGAAGCTAAAATAATAAGAGCTATTAGAAATGACATTTTTGAAATCTGAAATTTCAGTCTGTATAACACAATAATTATTATTCATCATCCTTACAAACAAATCCTCCCTTTGGCAGTCAAACTTAAATAAAAACATACTCAGGTTAAAAAAAAAAAATAGTGCAACAAAGTGACTATAATCAATAATACGTTAGGGTATACTTTAAAATGACTGAAAGAGTGGAATTGGAATGTTCTTAACAAAAAGAAATAGTAAATGCCTGAGTTGTTGGATACCCTACTTACCCTGATTAATTCACATTGTTTGCCTGGATCAAAATATCACACATAGCTGACAAAAATATACAACTATTATATACCCATAATAATTAAAAATTAAAAAAGAAAAAAAGTAAATATTCCATTTCACCATGTTCTAAAAGAAACTACTAATGCTGGATAAAAATCATGAGTGAACAGAACATTAGCTTTAGTTGTTCTCTTATTTCCCTTATCCTGGAACTCATTTTCTCGTTTTCTAAAATCAACCATGGCAGCCACCTTCCCACCTCTATAGTGATTCTTCCTTCAATCTAGCCTGCTTACCATTGTAAAAAACGTATTCTCTATGACTTTTGCTATGCCAACTTAAGGTCTAAAATAGATTTTCTATCACTCATATCAATTTTAAGATTTTAATTCTCTACTTTAAATACTTAATATCCATATTGTATCTAAGAATATCTCACTGCTTCTGCCACTCTGAAGTAAAAAATTAATCATTCCTCTTAAATTAGAGACACATACTCAAAACCTTCATAAGTCCTACTACCACCCCTTTGAACATTCTTCAAATGTAATACATCTCTCTCCTCACAGCCTGCCAAGCATTCTGTGATAAATTCATTGTAATAAAGAATTAAAGAAATTCATTGTAATAAAGAAATTCATTGTAATAAAGAGCCCTGACTCTTCACACATGCCTGTATCCAAAGGACACAACCTATATTAATGACCTTCCACACTGACTCTGAGTTTGGTCATGTGATTTGCTGTGACCAATAGGTCAGTAGCAAACTTAATGTAAGTGGAAGCTCGAGAAAGTGTTTCACTGTTTGTCCTCTCTTGGACCTCTGCCACTACTATGAGAACATGCTGGGGCTGGCCTGCTAGTGGGATGTTAGAGACATGTGGAGGAATGTGGATTAATCCAAGTCAAGGCCATCCTCAATCAGCCTCACCCAGCCAACACTGAGAAACATATAAGAAAATACAGTCAAAGTCAGCTGAGTTGAGCTCAGATCAGCAGATGTGCTCAGCCAACTCATAGACTTGTAAGAAACAAATTGCTGTTGGTTGTAAGCCCCTAAATTTTGAGACAGGAAGAGGGACAGAGCCTAGACATGTGGATCAGAGCTAGTTAATGGAGAGAAAAATCAGTGTAGTGTAGCCATACTTCGGAGACAGTAAAACAAGTTTGGAAGTCAATATCATAATTCAATTTTGATGACCATGTGAGTAGAAGCAGATGACTAGATCAAGATAGGTTATAAAGAAAACAATAACAGCCTTAAATGAATTTAATTTTATGCAGTGCTATATAAGTAGAGTGCATAAAACAATTGTGAATAAAGACAAAAAGGAAAATCCAAAAACAGTTATACCCCAAATTCACATCAAGCCAAATTTAATGTAGGTTGTCTACATTTGAATAAATGTAAAAAAGAACCTGCAAATATTGCCCTTTATTCACTTATTTATCTAGTCAGTTAATATTCATTGACCATTCATTGACCATTTATTGGCTGATTTTTCCCATTTTTCATTTCTAATTTTTGTTCTTTAATTTTTCCTCTTATATCTTAATTGGGTGAGTCAGTATTTTATCTTTTCTTCTTTAGTTAAAAATCTAGCTATTTATTATTTCATATACTTCTCATTATTTTAATTTGTTAACTTGTCCTTGTGCTTTTTATCTTTATATATATTTTTCTTTTCTAGCCTTTGGCTTATTTTCTTGTTTGAAAGAACATGCTAACTCATAAAATATCATTTAGCAATATAAATGCTGGGCTATGACTTTCTTTGAGCCTTACTTTAACCATAGGTTTTGATGCATGGAGTTTGAGTTTTTATTATTTTTATCATCTATATAATCTTCCAATGATGCTTATTTTTTCTTTACCTAAGAGATTTTTGAAAGAGGGAATTTTCTTTTAAACTTCTATATGGAATTTTGTTTGTATCTTTGTTTTATATTATTCATTTATATTTATATTGGTTTTTTAGTTCAGATGTTTGGTACTATTTCTTATTTTTGGAAATTATTAACATTTGCTCTTCATATATGATCAATTGTATATAGTTATTCCAAGTGTTTCTGTGTGTCTTTTTCTATCTATGTCTTTCTTTCTCTTCCTAATTTTTACTCTCTCTACAACTTTAGAATTCATAGTATATTATTTAAGTCTACCTAATTAATTAATTTGTCCTTACATGCTTAGTTTGTGATTTCAATCCTCAGATATGAGATAGGTATATTAATGTGTCTTATTATAAGTATGTTATTTTCCATTTTTTTATATTTCCCATGGCTTTTGTTTTATGAATGTCGATAGAATATTATTTGGTACATAAAGATTCACAAATTCCATCCTTTTATTTTTAATTTTTATTTCAAATGTATTTGTTATATACAGCACATAGATATCATTGTTATTATACCACCTGAGTCATTTTTTTAAAAAATATTTAACTGGCATGACAGTTTTAGTTTCATCATGTTATCTTGTTATACTTTAGTGTTCTCTTGATGTTTTTGTCTTTTATATGATGTTATTTGTGATTTTGTATACTAGTTGAGTTTTCTCTGGCAATGTGGAAAGAGTAGGATCTTTTGACTAATATTTAGCATTATATATTTAATCATGATATTTTAACCTCAAATACCTAGACAGGTATCCACTTCCACATCCCAATTTTGTTAATTATATTATTATTTCTATATAGGTAAGATTTAGAATATTTGTATTGTCTGTTATAATTTCCACAATTGTTATGAATTTAAATAATTTAATTCTTATTACCACTCCATTTCTTCAAAGTTTTTCAATGCAAAACCTTGTAGGCTGGATTTCTTTTTTTTTTTTCTATAAATAATTTTTGTTGCTATAGTTTCTGAATTCTCACATGTTTGAAAATGTTTCCTTGCTGTTGTAGCTCTAAACACGAATTTGGCTGGATAAACAATTCTTAGAGCATGCTTTTTATTTTATTAAGGATGTTGTCAACAAAATTATTGGAATATATAAAGTACAAAGCCACTTTGATTTGTTTTTCCCAGAAATAGTGACAAATAATTTTCCCCAAATTTCCATGGTATTTTTTCCTCTTTCTTTAACTATTAGCAACTTTATCAAGACATGTTTCAGTATAGATCATTTTTATTCAGCTAATAAAGTTCCAGATAAACTATTATCTGGAGAAAATTGTGTATCACCTTAAAATTTTATTTTTTAAAATAAAACTTAAAACTTTAAGTTTAAATTTTTATTAAATTAAAATTTCATTTTTATGAAAATGAGTAATGCTATTATTGGGAAGAATGCTATACTGAGTTTCATGTATAAGTTACATCAAATAGGTGCTTTGAGGCTAGCAAGTTCTTCTATTCTTACCTATTTAAAGTGCATATGATCTTGCACTTTTTATCCAATTTCCCATAATACCAGTAGTTCTCTCATACTAGATTAATAATATATCTTTTAACGTGTATAATTAGCATGGGTCAATCATAAAATAGAGACAAAAAAAAGCAGCTCAGGCTTATATTGTCATGAAAAAGTAAAGATAAAAGTGAAAGGAAAAGAATACCTTTAATTTGAAACTTTTTCTGTTTTCAAAAATTTTTCTACCTCCTAATACACTTAATTAAAAATTGGACTTATTTTTGTGTGTTCATGGCATTGCACCAAGTATCTTATAAGATGCTTGATATTAACTCAGGCTGTGCCTATAGTACATGCACATTTATAAAGCATGTTAATGAAAGAGATGAAGTGTCTAAACTCTTTCCTCCTAATGTTGATACATTTCTGTTTATTGCTCATTTTTTCTCTCATCACCCACTCCCATATCTCATTTACTTTCTGCAGAGAATATAAAAGAACCTGCGCTTTTTATTCCTTTCAAAGAACTGCCGTCTTTTTCCCTACTCAAACCAATCACATCAGCCATGACCTGCAAAATCACAAGGGAATAATCAATTTTCAACACATTAAATTTTACTTAAAGCAAACATAAAATCATTAACTGATGGGAGCAAATTCTATGTGATTTAAATAGTCCTGTGTTTCCTTAATTATTACATAAGGCCAACTGGCAATGGAAGGATGCCTAAGTACAATGATAATGTGCTTTTAAAATAGTGTGATATCTTCTCTACTACCTTTTTTCATATGAGGCTAAGTACACTCGATAGCTCCATATTATAAAGTAATGGAACACAGAAGTTGAGTAAGTGGTCTTTCTATTCACTCTAGCTTATTATGAGAATAAATACCTTAGAATTCTTTTTTTGTAAAGTTTTATTTCCCTGTAAATCTCATTTGTTACTTTTTACCGAAAAGAACATGATATAGTCAAATCTTATTTATCTTATTTGCCACAGTCTTGGAATAGTTGTTCTCAAATAGGAAAAGTGTGTGTAGGAAAAAAGAAAGAAGTCACCTTTCATCCTCAATACGAAGGGGAAAAAAGCATATTGTATGAACTTAATAGAATTTTCACACGGCCCCCAGAATGACTTTCAAAGAAACAGATTCTTTCTCAAAGTTAGTTTGAAAATGGGACAAAGATTTTTCTCTAAAGGTGTAAATAGTCAAACCACTGCCTGAAGAAGCTATTTTTCCTAGAATAAAATTGTTAAGATCTCAGCTACTTTATGTGTGAAATCTGTCGACTCTGGAATTAGTTTTATAGACCACAACAAAGCTTTTAGCAAGTACAATTTGAAAAAGAGGTGGAAATTTTAAAAAATGAAACTGTAGAAATTCTTTATATTAAAACCATAGGGAACAAAAAGGTCCCAAGGGGGCGGGGGGAAGAGATACAACTGCAGAAAAATGTGAATGGTAACAAATAGCCTTAGACTATTCAAGAAACAGATTTTCTATGTTGACATTGACACTAAATTACCACACATTTCCTACCTCTTAAGAAAACCACAGTAAAGCCTTATTCAAGTTGCTGTATAGAATAAAGGACGAGAGGACAAGTAATTGTGGCTGGGGTGAAGTTTGATTGAAAAAGGAGCTTTACACATTTTTGTTTTTCATTTACCATGTTATAATATCTGCTGTTCTATGGGAATTCAAATTTTCACACCACATTACATTTTAATACAATGTCTTCTCCCTGGGTTTTCTGGATTTATGTGCTTGAAGAAAGCAGGGAGAACCCAATTGTGTTAAATAAATACCTTTCATGTATTTCTCTTGGTCTGAGTAGGGGAACAAATAAAGTGACTCAGCTACCACAAAAGAGATAACTAAACATTTAGTCACCACTTTGTAGCTCAACATGTCCAATTAAATGGATTACTCAATTCAAGCAAAGCAGCTAGCATCTTGTTTAACCAGCCTTAAGGGAGTTCCTATTCCACAGGATGTTCTGGGACACAGTGTCCCTTAGAGGAAATAACCACGAATTTGGTAGACATGGCTGCCTTTTGAATTTTTCAATTAACTGGTGAACGCATATTTTGTCTCTCCTTTTGAATGTTTTCCTGGAAGTGACTCTATCTTGCCAAATATTCTTGTTAAATTGGGGTGGAGGGGATATTTTCTTCTGCCCAGCCGCCTAGCTGTGCTGTATTTCAGTTGATTTAGCCTGGGACTCAGTTGGTATCGGTTATTATTATACTGAACATTAAAGTACCAAAAATCAACCAGTCATGATTTATAGTGGGTTAAGTAATAACTTTAAGAAAAAATGACAAAGAGGAGAAAACCATAAATATGCATTGGAATTAAATATTCTGCTCTTTATATATTTCAACTGCTATCTATCACTACTTAATTTAGATCTGATAGTCTCCTGATCTAAAATGCAAATTCACCCCAAATCCTTAATTGGGTTGAAACATTTCTGAGGTCTATTCTTTCGGCCTTGGCACTTCGCCTCTTAGTGTCTAGGTAGAAAAGCTTAACACCTCAACTTTCCATTTTAATTATTTGCTCTGCCTAATTGCCCTGCTGATGGAAGCTTATCTAAAATAAGGTAATTATCTGTGCCCTTCTTGTTTCCATTTAGCTATAAAATGCTTTAGGCTTTCTTTTCCTTTTGGCAAAGGATAGCTTCTTCTCTCCTTTACACACTTCCTACTACCACAAAAGAGAAGGCAGTCGTAGACACTTATAAGTTGCATATAATTCATGATGAGGTTTATTTCCTTAGTCACCTTGTAGTCACTCACACCTTCCTCATTTGGAGTTCATTGCTCATAGCCTTTATTAATTACTTTGTACAAAATCACTAAAGATAATAACTTAATGAACCCAGCCATTCTTGGCTGCTTAATAGAGCTTGAACTTTGTCTTTTTACAAATATCTATTTTAAAAAGTTTAGAATAATTTAAATCAAATTGTAAAGTATGTTACCTTGCCCAATTTGTGAAATTTGAAAATCTACCTAGGGCATTTAAATTGCTTAAACATATTTTATCTTTTCATAATTGTCTGTAGGCCATAGGAAATAAGTAATGCATTTTTTAATTGGCTTCTTGCAATCCAGTCTTTCAAGTTACCTCCCCCTGTCCCCAAACTTCATTAGTTCTCTTTCACGTATTCATCTGCTCCTCTAACTCCCTAACTCTGGTTCTGATGGTGACAATAAGGCTCACTCTGGCACAATATGCAAATATGTACGTTGAATGGCAGATGAGGTCAAGACAATAATTCTATTTGGGAATTCTACTTCTTCCCAGTAAATTGCACAGCATGCTCATAGTCTCATATTCCTCATATTCTAAAAAGGCTCCAGGAGATCTAGATAGCTTTTTTTGCTTTCAACACTGGACCCTGCTCTCATCTGAGTAGCAGAGTATACTCCCATATTCTACATGGCATAACTCCCACTAGACCAAAAACAGTAGTTCTTGCCTTCCAAGAAGAGTGTCCACAATTTAAAATCAGGAAAAAACTCTTGTCAGAAAACACTAATCTCTAGTATTACATGAAGTCAATATCCTATAATCTCCTTAAAGATAACTTCTAGGTTTGATTCACCTTTATGTCCCCATAGTATCTAATGTAATAACTTACATGTAGAAGACAATGAATAAATATATATGCCAAACTAATGGATAAAATAATTGAAAAATCAGTAATTTTTTTTTAATATTGAGGAGCAAAAATAGTGATATCTTCCTTTATAAAAAAATTACATTTGAAAGTATGATAAATACAGTAGAATTGCAAGCTTGAGTAAGTCAAAAAACTACAATTTTAATTGAAAGATTATGTAAGCAAAATGTTATATTTATTGCATTCTTTTTATAAGGCTTCTCTTTATTTTAAAGGCACAAACACATACACACAAAGCGAATAGCATTCAGGAAAACAAAAGGTTTTATGCAGTAGTTTTATTGAATTGTGTGTCCTGATTGTTATTGAAAAATGCTCACACATATACACATAATTTAAAGCCCATAGATCACAAATGTCATAAAGGTCACCATAGATTAAAGATGCAGCCAGAATCTACAGCTCCTTCTCTGCCTTTTCATGAAGAAAAATAGTGTTTTTAAATTTTCTTAATGAAGTTAAATTTATCATTTTCATGTTCCCTTTTCTTTCTGTTCTCAGTAAAATCCTGTCATTTTTAGAGTTGATGTCAATGAACTTGAATTTTTCTTAAGTCAGACTCCCAACTAAGTGAGATGAATGAAATCAATATTCTTCCCTTTACAGGTGAAATGAGTTTAGTTACATATGTAGTACTGTACCTTCCTCTCCTTTTTTCTCCTTTGTACTGCAATCTATCAAGGTATAGTTTTTGGCACCTGAACGAACACATCTTAATATGAGATTTCAAGCAACAATTCTCTCTAAACGTAATGAAATATTTCATTCTTTGTTCTTAAAAACCCACAGCTAGATCTATGTTCCTTGCTCCTCCATGAGAATTTATTTCTATTATTTTTACAGGATTCTTAGTATTCACAAGCGATTAGTCAGGTCCTTAAGTTCATGAAATATCTGATCTCTACATACAAAAGCCTAAATGCTATTCAGTTCTGAGGGCTGACACTGAAAAAAGAGGATTTTCATAAAGGGGATTTTATACTCAAGGCCACCATGCTTCATGGTTTTGCTCTGTATCACCAACACCTCTTTGCCATTATTCATGTGGCTTCTTATGTTAAATCAAGAATTCTCTCTGTAATAGTTCTTATGAAAACTAACTTTATAAGATGGCTTGATGATGCATTTGTGAATTACAAAATGTGTGATATTTTTAAATGTTTGTCAATCCTGAAAATTATGATTATTAACCTATTCTATGTCTCTATCCCAATTATATCATATGTCACAACATATGATGATTTAAACAAGGGATAAAAAGAAAAATTCAGTAAAGAAAATGTTAATCCATGCTGACTAAAAGATTAAAAAATCATTTTCATTTTGTATATATTCATATTTTTCACATTTTTAAATACTGGTGAGAAGGAATTTTATATTGTTTAGCAGTTATTGTAAGAAAAGTCTGGCGGGGTTACAAGACAGAAATTTATTATTCAAACTAATAGATGTATTTGGACTAAGAATTTGGAAATATTCTGTATGTAAAATTAGTTAATTTGGGGAGACTTTAAGAAAATCAAACTAGACAAGGAGACAGAAACTTGTGAGACTCTCAGTCATTGTTACCATATGAGTGAAATGAGCCAAGAACACGGATGAGTTTCAGTCAAACGGAGAAGAGATTCTGGTCAAGACAGAACTTAAGTATCTTTACTACTTACAATTCATCCTCTTTCCAACCCCATGCCCACCATGACTTTATAAAAATCACATTATCTGTAAAAAGCAACAAGCAATGGAAATAAAGAGTAATTAGCAAGTAGTTAGTGAAATCCATGTCCTAACTGGCTTGGAGGAAATTCTGGGGAGTGGTTTGTACAGCTAATTAAAATGTTACCAAAATGGGGCAGACTTGTATTAATACTAAAGGATTTTATCAAGCCTGACAATTTAGGGAATACCTGAGTATCTCAGACCTGTAGTATCTCTCAATGTAGCCAATGTAGATAAATACTTGTGTATACACATTGGCTCTCCCTGTTGTCTATTAGTGATTAGGGGGAAAAAAACTGGCACTCATTCTCCAGGTTTGGTAGTTTCTATAAATGGACTAAGGAGCTAATCCTATCAAATGTGATTGCCATTTAGTGGATTATTTTCTCTGGAACTCACTGCCACCCACAGAAGTTGAATGCACCCCGGGGATAGGATAGCATAGCAGGAAAACAATAATGAGATTACAAGGTCCTCCTCCTCAAAACCCAGTGAAAGGGGCCACAAAATAATCCATGGCAATAAAGCAAATAAAGAATGTACCAGCACTACTAGTAAAAAAAAAAAAAAATGCACAAATTTTTTACTATAAACTTTGAAAGTTGTAACCCAGAGAAAAGACATAGAAGACTCAAGGAATTAATTCTAGGTAAATAAATTTTAAAACCTGGTATAAATAGATTACTTTTGAAAAAGATATTAAAATATAAACCTTGGCAACTGCTTATAAATATTAATATTTCCAGACTGCCGGTTATAACAGTTGACGTCTCCCTCCATTCTACCTTCTAAATCTCTCACAGCTACATCAATTTTCCCGAAAGTAATTGAAATTCAGAGTCTTAGCTACAAGGGAGTCTGAAAAACATAATTTTGGGTTCTCTGATTTATTCATCTAGAAAAAAAGGAAGCTAATCATTGTAGCTCCAGAGTCCATGCTCTACTGCCTCTAATGCTTTGGAGCTGCTATTAACATTTAAAGAAAACAATTTTTTTTTTACTTTTCATACTTAGCCACATAAGCATGGTGTCAATTACCAATATCAAAAATGATATATTCTACCAAAGATATTAATTTTCAAATATCTAAAAATTAGGGAATATATACAAAATAAAATAATTATTCATTTTTCTCTAGTATATCAATGGTAGACAAAAACATGCAGTAAATACTTTAGATCATTAGTTACTTGATATCATGCCATAGTTCTTTTTGTGGAGTGGTGACCTCAGAGATACTTAATATCTGGAGCTATAGAGAGATGTTCCTGGGATATGGTAATATCTTCACCCCATTCTCCAGTATGTATCATAATTTTTTAAATAATTTTTTGCATCTGTGTATAAGGCAGTATACACAGATCTCTGCAATAGTCAAGTGGCTCGGGTTGCACAGTGGGGTACAAGGAGAACTTGCCTGATGGAATCCTCACTCTATGCATTGATATCATCTTACCAATTGTTCCTTTGTGGAACTTGAAAGGACCTGAGAACTCATAGCTCTGCATAATGTTACCTTTAATTTCTTGTTTTATTTAAAAACTTCTTAAGTTCTATATACATTCAATTAAAAAAAAACTTCACAATCTCTTCCTATAATTATTGATATCTTCTTATCATTCATTCCAATTTGGGGAGAATAATGATGCAATCTGTAAACTAATAAATGAGATCTCTCAGACAGTAAAAAGCCTTATTTATGAAACAGAATGCATTTGGATTGATTTTTTTTTTTTTATGTTGTGAGTTGGAAAGCCTTTGTGGAAATTCCAGACTTGTCTCTGCTCTTAGACTGCAACACATTATTTGTGTCCCTGTCACATAAATTTGGAAGCCCTGTCCATGCTAGCCTTTTTCTCTCCAGGTTTCCTGACTCAATAGTAAAAATGGATGAGCCAAATTTTTATTCCTGGTGGCACGAGGAGAACGGTAGGGTTACAGCCCCTGCAGATATAGCTGGACAAGATTCAAACAAGGCAAGGGAAATTGCCATGTCCCTGCCCAAGAGAGCAGCTCCACTGTGCGTGAAATGCAAGACCAGAGTCCAGACATTTGGATTGATTTTAATAAAATTTTCAAGGGATTTAAAAACAATACTTTGAAACTAATAACATTATAAAGAAAATCCTACTTTTATTAAAGTATCAATAGTAAAGATAAAGGCAGATGAATTAATTTAAAAACCCATTGCTAGTCATCTGAAATATTTTACAATATTTAACTTACTGTTCTTCTCAGTCTAATTTCATCCTTTTTCCTTCCTCCTAACTTCCAGCGCAACTTTCTAACAGTTATAACTTGATTCCAATTCTTGCTCTTTTTTTTCCTTCTATAGTTTCTAGAGCCCAGATATAACAAGGGGCATGTGTGGGTTGGATCTAGTTATACATGATCTCACAGCAGTTGCTAAATGCAGTCTCTCTCTCTTTGGGAGACTTAATAACTCAACAGTTATTTCTCCAGATTACTAACCTGAGGGTACCAACAGATTGGTAGGTGCACATTAGTTCTGTGAAATAACCCTCCTAGCTTTCTCCCAAATCAAAATGGAATGAAAGAAACTTGACGTTTCTACCACTGCTGACTTTATCCTGTTGCTGCATGACATTAATGTCTCTGGCCTGGCTGACTGCCCACCTCTCTTCCAAAAATTTTTGTAACATTTGGACAACTTGCTCACTATTTCTGCTACTACCAACCAAATACAACTGTACCCACTTATGGTTACTCAACCTGAAGGTCTCCTCTACCCTGGGTAGGAAGCTGGGTACCACATAAGAGCCGTAAATAGCAGGTAGGTACACGATAGTGTAAGTATAGAATGGGAGGCACACAGTTTCTTTTAGTCTGTTGTTTCTCCAGATGCCAAGATAACAGGTTGGAAGATAAGGACCTTACTACTAGATGGGAGAAAATCATAAGTATCCTCCCTATTTACATGAATAAAGGGAGTCTTCAGTCATTCCTTGTATAGTCTTGATTCTTTCTCCCAAATGAGGTATACACAGACAAGAATTTTCAGCCTTTCAGGAACATTAATTGCATTGTGTTATGGGCCACTTATCATGTGGCATTCAATGACCTGAATATTATCAGATATTCACTAAAAATATGGAATGGCTTCCTTAAGAACAATCAGGCTACAAACACATACCCATAGACACCCCCACAAATAAATAACCAATCATATCTCAGCAATGCCCAAATCATAAACTGGTCCCATGCATTTTATAAACAGCTTTCACAATTCTGTAACTAAACTGTTAAAAGTTGACATGGTACATTAGACAACGTAGATTCCTAATAAATCCTTTCTCCTTTAGGCTACCACTCTTTTCTTACTTTTTCACTCTAAACACTTTCTCTGAAAGAGTAGTTGCTGTATCTTTTTCCTGAACACACACTATCTGCTCAGCCCACACCAGTCTGTTTTCCACTCCCCTTATTCCACCATTGACCTCCATATCACTCACTCCACCAGTGAACTTAAGTCCTCATCATTTGACTCTTCAGTGTTTAATATTTTCATCCATTCCTCATTCTTAAATATTATTTTCTTTGTCTGTGCCCATGTCACCTCAGTCTTTTGTTTCCTCTCATCTCTATTTCACCCCTGTCGCCATCATCACATCTTTGTCTGCTACCTAAACTCTAATTCCAAGATTGGACCTGAGGTTCTTTTATCTTCTCATTCGACTCTCTTTCCCTAGGCAACCTCATCTACCTCCTTCCTTCAACTTTAATCATCTTCTAAAATTCTATAACCAACAAATAAATATCTCCTACCTTGAATCTCTTCTCAAGTCCGGGCCCATATATTTGACTGCCTATTGGACATTTTTGTTTGGGTGTCAAAGGCTCTGCAGGTCTGTAGCAGATGTATGTGTTTGTCTGTATCTCCTCAATCTACCTCGGTTGATTGTGGTCTATCAAAAGTGGCACATCCCGACAACGACCTCCTGTGGCTCTGTGCCTGAGGACACAGGCAAAAAGTTATCAAAAAGTTATCAAAAAGTTAACCCGCGCAAAGAGCCTTTTTTCCCTCATCCAAAGACTTTACCGTCAATTGGTTTCTATAAACCACAAAGGTAAGAAGTCTTGGGTCATTCTCTCTTTTCTTTCAATCTTACATATATTGCCAGTTCAGATACTAAGCTTAAAAACTGCATGATCTGTACCTCCTTTCAACCACACCTCCTTCCTATCCTGTTCATTCCTTAGAATCACTATGCTTTTACTTCCATCTAGTCTTTAAAGAAAAATTCATAACCACATAGTAATGTTCACTACAAAAATTTTGCCAAAAATTTTGAGCTCAAAATTAAAAATTGTATCAAACATGATAAAATTGCAAAGAATGCTGTGATCTCCAAACATTTTTACTATAAGTAAAAAGGTTTTTATACAATGTTCTCCTAATATTTATATACTTATATTTATTTCTTGATTAATTATATCCAAGCATTAAAATATTGTATTCAGTAGATAAAATCACACAAAAAAAATTTTAAATAAACTAGATTAAATAAAAAAAAATTTTTAAGTATTTTTTAAATTTTCTAACAATATAACTGCTCTCATTCAGATATTTTTATTGATAATATTCACTGAAAATGTTATTGACTCTGCTTAATTATTTTTGAAAATTTTGTTTTTACATTTAGTGATAGAGCAATATAACTACTCACTTGTACCTGCAGCAAATGGCTTCATAAAAACAGTCCACTCATATATAATCTAGTGCCTCCTGAGAATACAGTAAACAAGTTCTCAGAATGCCAGGCTATTAATGAAGCCTGCTCAAAAAAGAAGTTTGAGTGTGAAAAGAGAAGTTTTGGGTCGATAAGAACGCTCACAGGCTGAACTTGAGGACTGACAGCAATGGTGCAGAGTCAGAGATATGCAGTCAGAGGAGAAGCCTGCAAAGTTGCAGATGAGAGATGGCAAGAACAGAAATTCAAAAGGGAAAAGAACAAGCTTTTGAAGATTTTGTGGGGAAAAACTAGTGACAGGATTTTATAAGAGATGGAACTGAGTAAAAAGAAGTAGTTTTTCCTTACGGGTTGCTGAAATGGTAGTGCCACTACGACAGTGAATGGTAGAGAAGAAGGATGATAGAAAACTTTCCTTTATTTTCATTGACAAAGAAAGACAGCCTGTGATAGCCAGGATGACAAGAATGAATTTATCAAAGACACATTGCATATTACCACCTAGATCAGGTGAAAACATCATCATCAACAACGATATTAAAACCTATATTGCACATAAGAAACAGACATTTCATTTGGTTTGGTTAAATATGACTAAGGTTTATCATTAGCTAATTTAGTCAAAATTGTGTCTAAGCATCTCTCAAGCACTTTGTTAGGAACTAGGGACACAATGAGGGATTAAATTGTTCCTGCCCACAGAGAGGGAGTTGAAAAGACTGGCAAATAAATATACAATTACAGTGGAGTGATATAAGAGCCAAATTAGTAAACACAGCATGTGGTTGGAACACAAAACAAGACACCAAACCCATGGCAGAGATGTCAGGAAGATGAGACTGAAAAACCGTGAAGACAAAGAGGAAGCGCAAGCATTCCAAGCAGAGGGAAGAGATGTACGAAGGCCAAGAGGCAAAATTGAACAGTTCTGTTAGTGTGATGAGAGTATATACATTTTCTGAAGGAGCTGAAATTTGATAGAAATTTAGACCAAGAAGGAAGAAGGGGCCAGATTCTGAAGAGCCCTGCAAATGCTGTGCTTAGGAGTTTGGGTTTTATTTGAACTATTGAAGAATATCAGGGAGGAGAATGATGCCAATATTTTATTTTCAACTTAAGTCACAGAAATGTTTAAAATTTCCCAAGGAAAGAGGAAGCAGCAAAGGCCACAGATATGTTGGATCAAAGGCAAAAGAGTAAGGGATTATATTATAGAATTCAAGGGAAGAGAATTTTTCAGAAATAGGAGTGATAAATATCAACAAATGCTAACATAAGGTAAATGTGACATAGGCACAGATGTGCCTATTGGACTTAGCAATATAGGACATTAGTAACAGCAGGTTCACTGACTGACCTAGAAGGGACGGAAGCCAAATTTCAAAAGTTTATGTATGAATGGAAAATGAAGAAGTAGAGAAAGAGAAGTGAATACACATGCAAGAAGGTCTGATCCAATGGGAAGGAGATACAGTTCAGAGAGTTGGAGATGAGGTAAAGACAGGGGTTTGTGGGCAAAGGGGGCTTAAGTATATTTCAAATACAATGGGAAGAGGCTAGTAGAGAGGAAAACTTAAAGATACCAGGGGGAAAAAAAAAGAGAGAGAGAGATTACTGATGGAACAGAGTCTTTTATTGAAGGGAATTCACTACTGCCTTAAATAGTAGGAAAAGTAATTATTTTGACGGGGAAAGAACAAAAATAAAATTATGGATATAAATTCATGCCCTTTTGAAGGTAGGACGACAGGAAGTTAAGGGGAGATCTCTATGATTACTTCAATTTTCAGGAGCTCAGTCATGCTCTGAGAAGAAGGTGGAGTGATATAACACAATAATAATAATGGTTTTTAAAACTGCTGCAGAAAATGGATAAAAAGAATGGCTAGTGAAATAGAAATATTAATACCTTCTTCTAATAGCACAGTTAATGCTGGGGACCAAGGATTTCTTGTGCTGGAAAATTTGCATTATTGTGTCATTTTTCTAATAGTCATTAGAATGCCGTAAGTAGGACCAGAAAAGACAATTGGTTGAGACAGGACTTTGTTTTGCAAGAAGGATATAAAAAAGTATGGCATGTGCTCCAGCTAAAGACATCTTTCGCCCCTGGATCTGAGGAGTGATGGAAAGGAACAAGAAAGTGAGCTTTAATGTTTAACCTAAAAAAAGTAGTAACATGTGTTCCATTATATTGGGTGCAACGAAAAGATTAAAGAACTTGAAGCAAGTATGTAACTAGGTTTATAACTTGACTAGCATATCTTAACTACTACTTAGAAAACTAAAGGTCAATTTTGATTAAGTAAGCTACCAAGGATCACACTGTTAAAAAAAATTCGAAGTTGAAATCCAAGCCCAGGTCTGACTGATTTAAAAGTTTACAATCTTTCAAAGTGATACATTCTCTTTCTGTGTGGGAGAGATGCATGGATGTTTACAGATATAAAGTGGAATATTTTAAGATAATAACTTAGAAGTGGTATGATTATGGATAAGGAAAATGTCCAAGGAAGATCTTGGGAGTGCATAGCTGAAGTGGAGTGAAAGGATGGTTAACTAATATGGCTACAGTACTGTAAGCATTGAATATTGACCTCATATTGGAGGATGGCAGGAGACAGTTCAGAGGAAAAAACTGTAGACAAACACCAAAGTCCCAATAAGTGACCAGGAATGATCAGGAGATCAGAGGATAGCCTCAATAAGGAAAGGTAGTGTGATACATAGTTAGCTGGCCTCATCTTCAAAGAAACATGATTGTTGTATATATTAGAGGGCTAGAGAAAATAAAATCACAGAATTTGGACTTGGAGAGTGGTAAGGATGTCGACTCCACTCCCAATATTGAGTTGTTGGCTTGTAGGATAATGAGTAACATTAATTAAAAGGCCCCTAAGACATGTTTTTTTGGAGCTAAGATTCAGTTAAGGTAGGGAGATTTAGAAAAGAATCTAAGAATTTTGTACCACAGAATGAGGATTTCAAAAGGCAAAAGAGAAAGCTTATAGAGAAAGGAGAACTATGGATGTTGGTCAAGAGAAAAGAAAATGGTTGCAAATACAGAGTACTTATTAATAAAAAAGCTAGTATTTGGGGTAACAACCAAAGATAACAGGTATCAATGGCATAAAGTTGACTACAGCAAGCTTTTCCCAAACAAAAGACCCAACAGTTACCTAAAGCAAGGACAGAACTTGTTCTTTTGGGGAAGAATCATAGTCATCATAGATTGATTAACTGGGAAGCCAGCAGATGCCAGATAGCACACAGCAGGATGAGTCCCTGGGAGCCTACAGTGTTAGAACCCCTAGTCATTCCTGCTAGATCAGAATTGACTCCAGATTGCCAAAAGAAAGCTACATTTAAGATTTTCTCACTCATGTCAAGGACCTGAAAAGTTTCTTCTTCAAAATTTTTAGAGTTCTGATAAGTTTGTTTTTTGAAAGTATAATTTATCTATAAAAACAGTTATCTTTAAGAAAAATTAGATTATATTTGCTAGAATTTATTAGATCACATCTATAAGCTGCACATTTCTGAACTTAAAAAGCATTTATTTTATCTAGCTTTGAATCAAGTTTGAAAAATATCAAGGTCAGTAAATTGTATTTATCTGTAGAGAATGAGTCAGAAATGCTCTCGATATTACTTTAAATAGTATAACCTTAAGGTAATAAATATTACTATTTGGGGATACTAAAGGAGATATATATACATATATATATGTTTAGCCTTTTTGTAAAAGGTATTTAACTCATACCACCAAATAAAATTAATATGCATCACCAAAGACATTTTCACTGACTCTCTAGCTCCCTGGAGGGACACAAGGATCATCTCCATCTATTCTAAAAGTCACACAGTGGGTGTCAATTTAAATTAAGGATAATATGCATTTATGTACTACTCCAAAAGTGTAAAAAATACTGATGACAAATAATTACAATTTTAAGTGCATTTGAATTAACCCTCTATTTTTAACTTGGAACAAAAAACCAAAAAGCTTATTGTATGCTCTGAGGAGCGCAATTTTACACCCTGCTGTTTGAAAACTGATCTTACTCCATCCCAAATAAGTAGATTCTCTGTAGTCCTCCCCTAAACAGAGAGTGATAAATGCTTTTTATTATTTTGAAAGGAATAAAACTGAGACCCCTACCACAACCAGGTCCCCAACCTGGTGTTAACTGACAGGTTCTAGGCCACTGTGGCTAAGAAAATGGTTCTCCCACACTATCCTTTAACCTCTTCTTGCATAAATGACCCCCTAAAGACTACAATTCTCAGCTAGGTGTGGCTGTATGATTAAGCTTTGCCCAACTGAATTTGAAGGGAATGATACAAGCAACTTTCAAATGTGTCCTTAAAAGAAGGAAGGATGAAACTTTCCTCCTCCTTCCTCTAACTTGCTACTTTAAACTTGGACATGTTAGGGGGCCATGTTGGAACATGCAGATGAGGGTAACATTCTGAGGATGGAAGAACAACAACCTGAAGAACCCTGAGTCCTTGTACCTCAGGGAGCAGATCTCTCCTAACTGCACTGTTATGTGAGAGTGAAACAAATCTCCATATTACAGATGAAACCATAACCTAACAAAAATTGCTGCCATATTTTCTAAATTCACTGTTGTATGATATTGGTGACTTATGTACTTGGCATAAATGGTAATCTCAGAAGAAGAGCTATTTCTTTTCTCTGTGGTTCCAGATGATATAAAACTTTCTTCTGAATCAGTAAGAGAGAAGTAATATATAAAGCACCCATCACCTCTATATAGAATAACCCTAGAATAGAGCAAATCCAAATAAATGACCAAGTCCCTAAATGTGCAAGAGCATTGCATAATTTTCACCTTCACAATAAACACATTTTTTGGTGTGGAAAAATTCTTTCAGGCACCAAAACTCTTCATCTAGTAAGTCAGGAAGTAGGTTAATATTCAATAAATAAAAGGATTGCTCCAAAATGGTGATGTACAGGCAAGTTGGCTTCACTCCCGACAGAAACCCAAAAACAAATATAGCACCAAAATTGTCACTAGCAATATTACAGAACTCAAATATGAGGATGAGATACTTCCCATAGCCACAGAGAAGTAAAATAAACTTTGAGCACACAGTAAGAAAATCAGACTTCCATATCTATGATGTTCCTCCTCACAATATGCCTAGTACCAGGTGTGCGGAAATTTTTCTTTGACTTATTGTTTCCACGCTGGAAAAAGTGAGACCAAGGTGAACAATTAGCTTCCCCACAATCTTGGGTTCCCTGGTAGGACAAATGAGGAGAAGGAACTAAGATCCCAAGCCCTGGAAACTCTCCCCTGTAACTTGGCCAAAGGAGACACGAAATCAGAGTAGCAGTTCAGCAGCATCATGCTGTAGATCATGTTTGTGCCCACAGGTCCCCTGGGCACAAATCACTAGCCAGTCTTCCTATACTGTTGGGATATCCCTTCTGGGACCACCCGCTTCATAGACAGGCAGTGCCCCGATCATTTACTAAAGCCGAGGCAACCCTGAGCTTAAGGCACCATCTAGTGCTGAAAAGGAAGCAGCAACCTGGAGGGGTAAAAAACAAAAATTCAACAGATAAGTTACAAACAATCTCTAAGCAAACATAACCAATAAAAAACAAAAGAAGCCAAACAGAGAAGACTGGGATGAATAACTAATTCTTCAGTGCAAAGACACAGATGTGCATCCTCAAGAAACAATAGCAAACAGAGAACTATGTCCTCCTCAAATGGGCAAAGCAAGGAACCAGTGACTGACCCTAATGAGACAACTGTATGTGAGCTCTCTGATCAAGAATCTAAAATAAAAATTTTAAGAAAATTCAGTGATCTGGAAGGTAACACAGAAAAACAATTCTGAAATATATTGGCAAAATTTAACAAAGATATTAAAATAATTTTTAAAAAATGAAACAAAAATCTTGAAACTTAGAAATATATGTGCTGATCTGAAAAATGTATTAGAGGCTCTCAAGAGTAGAATAGATCAAGTAGAGGAAAGAATTAGTGAGCTCAAAGACAGGCTACTTGAAAATACACAGTCAGAACAGAAAAAAGAAGAAAGGAAAAGGATTGCCTACAAAATATAAAAACAACCTAATTATGCACCTCAAGGAACTAGAAGAGCAAGAATAAATCAAGCCCAAAAATAGCAGAAGGAAAGAAATAATAAAGATTAGAACAGAAAAAAATGAATTTGAGACTAAAAGAATACATAAGCTCAACAAAATGAAGAGTTGATTTTTTGAAAAAATAATAGAACAGACAAACTTGTAGCTAGATTAAGAAAGAAAGGTAGAAGACTCAAACAAAATTAGAAATGAAAAAGGAGACATAACAATTGAGATCACGGAAATTCAAGAATCATTAAAGGCAGTTACGAACAATTATATGCCAAAAAATTAGAAAAGCTAGAAGAAATGGATGAATTCCTGGACATATACAACCTACCAAGATTGAACCATGAAGAAATAGAAAATCTGAACAAACCAATAATGAGTAATAAGATCAAAACTATAGTGAAAAGTCTCCCATCAAAGAAAAGCTCAGGGCCTGATGGCTTCACCACTGAATTCTACCAAGCATTCAAAGAAGAACTAATACTAATTCTACTCAAACACTTCAAAAAAATTGAAAAGGAGGGAATACTTTTGAACTCATTCTATAAGGCCATCACTACCCTGATACCAAAACCAGGCAAAGACACAACAGAAGATAATTAAAGTCCAATATCACTGATAGATGCAAAAGTTCTAAACAAATTACTAATAAATAAAATTCAACAATAGTTTAAAAAGATCACTGATCACGATCAAGTGGGATCATCTCAGGGATGAAAGAATGGTTCAACATATGCAAATCAATATGTGATACACCAAATTAACAGAACCAAGAAAATAAACACATGATCATTACAATAGATGCTGAAAAAGCATGATAAAATTCAACACCTCTTTATGATAAAATGCCTCAACAAACTAGGTATACAAGGAACATACCTCAAAATAATAAAGATCATATATGACAAACCCATAGTTAACATCATACTGAACAAGGAAAAAATTAAAGCCTTTCATTAAGATCTAGAAGAAGACAAGAACATTCACTTTCACCACTGTTAATCAACATACTACTGGAAGTCCTGGGCAAAGCAATTAGGCAAGGGAAAGAAATGAGGGGAATCAAAATTGTAAAGGAAAAAGTCAAATTAGCCTTGTTCGTGAATGACATGATCTTATATTTAGAAAACCTAAAGACTCCACCAAAAAAATTGTTAGGTCTGATGAACAAATTCAGTAAAGTTGCAAATTACAAAATCGACATACAAAAATCAGTAGCATTTGTATATGTCAACAATGAGCAATCTGAAAGAAAAATCAAGAACGCAATCCCATATACAATGGCTACAAAGAAACATAAAATACCTACGGATTAATTTAACAAAAGAAGTGAAAGATCTGTGTAAGGAAAACTACAAAACACTGATGAAAGAAATTAAAGAGGGCACAGACAAAAAAATGTAAATATATTCTACGTTCATGTATTAGAAGAATACTGTTAAAATGTCAATAGGATACAAAGCAATTTACAGATTCAATGTAATCCTCATCAAAATAAGAATTCCTCACAAAAATAGAAAAAATAATCCTAAAATTTATACAGAACTACTAAAGACCCCAAATGTCAATGCAATCCTGACCAAAAGCCACAAAACTGGAGGCATCAAACTACCTGGCTTCAAAATATACCACAAAGGTATAGTAAGCAAATTAGAGTAGTTACTGGCATAAAAACAGAAACATAGACCAATGGAACAGAATAGAGAACCCAGATATACATCTACATATTTACAGCTAACTCATTTTTGACAAAGGTGCCAAAAATATAAAATGGGGGAAGAAGACTCTTCAATGCAAGGTGCTGGCAAAATTGGATAACCATATGTGGAAGAATGAAACCAGTCCCCTAATTCTCACTATACACAAATATTAAATCAAAATGGGTTAAAGACTCAAACATATAACCTAAAATTATGAAACTACTAGAGGAAAGCATTGGTCTGGGCAATGATATTTTGTGTAAGACCTTAAAAGCACAGGCAGCCAAAGCAAAAATAGAACAATGGGATTACAGCATGCTAAAAAGCTTCTGCACAGCACGGAAAACAATCTAAAAAGTGAAGAGACATTGCAAAGAATGGGAGCAAATATTTGCAAGCTATCCATCTAATAAGAGATTAATAACCAGAATATATAAGGAGCTCAAACAATTCAATAGCAAAAAAATGAATAATCCAATTTAAAAATGGGCAAAAGCAAAATAATCTACAGATTCAATGCAATTCATATCAAAGTACCAATGCTATTTTTTACAGAACTATAAAAAACAATCCTAAAATCCATATGAAAGCAAAAAGGAGCACAAATAGCCAAAACAATCCTAAGCAAAAAGAACAAATCTGAAGACATCACATTGCATGACTTCAAATTATACTATAAGGTGATTGTAACCAAAACATCACAGTACTGGCATTTAAAAAAAAAAAAAAACAGATCAATGGAAAAGAATCGAGAACCCAGAAATAAAACTAAATACCTACAACCAACAGATCTTCAGCAAAGCAGATAAAAACATACACTGGGGAAAGGATGCCCTATGCAATAAATGGTGCTGGGAAAATTGGATAACCTCATGCAGAACAATGAAACTATTAATAGATCTCTATCTTTCACCATATACAAAAATTAACTCAAGATGGATTAAAGAATTAAATGTAAGATCTGAAACCATAAAAATTCTAGAAGAAAGCCTAGGAAAAGCTATCCTAGATATTGGCCTAGGCAAAGAATTTATGACTGAGAACCCAAAAGCAAATACAACAAAAACAAAAATAAATCAATGGGACTTAATAAAGCTAAAAAGCTTCTGCACCAACAGAGTAAATACACAACCTATGAAATGAAAAAAAATATTGACAAGCTATGCATCTGACAAAGGTCTAATATTCAAAATCTATAAGGAATTCATACAAAGCAACAAGAAAAAAAATCATTATAAAGTGAAACACCTGCACTTAAATGTTTATTGCAGCACAATCCACAATTGCAAAGATGTGCAATCAGCCTAAGTGCCCATCAATCCATGAGTGGATTAAGAAAATGTGGTATATATACACACACACACACCATGGAATACTACTCAGCCATAAACAAGAATGATACAATGCCTTTGGCAGTAACTTGGATGGAACTGGAGACCATTATTCTATGTGAAGTATCTCAGAAATGGAAAAACAAATACCACATGTATTCTTTAATAATTGGAAGCTAATCGATGGGTACACATGAGCAGAAAGAGATACAAAGGTTATTGGAAATCAAGAAGGTGGGAGAAGGGGTAGGGTAAAAATCTATCTGTCAGACACAAAGAACATTATTCGGGAGATGGGCACACTAAAAGTCCCAACTTAATCATTATAAAAAGTATCCATGTAGCAAAAACATTTGTACCACCTTCATATTTTGAAATTAAAAAAAGACACGAACATTTTTCAAAAGAAGAGAAACAAATGGCCAATAAATATATGAAAAAATGCTCAACATCACGAATCACCAGGGAAATCCAAATTAAAACCACAATGAAATACCACCTTACCCCCGTCTGAATGCCCATTAAAAAGTAAAAAAAAAAAAAAAAAAAAATAGATGCTGGCACAGATGGGGTGAAAACAGAACTCTTATACACTGTGGGTAGGAATGTAAATTATTACAACCCCTATGGAAAACAGCATGGAGAGTTCTCATAAAACTAAAGATCTAGCATTCAGTCCAGCAATCCCACTACTGGTGATCATCACAAAGGAAAAGATGTCATTTTATAAAAAAAAAAAAAGACACCTGCACTCACGTGTTTATCGCAGAACAACTCACGATTGCAAAGGTATGGAACCAACCTACGTGCCCATCAACTGATGAATGGATAAAGACAGTGTGGTATGTATACACACACATGCACACACATGAATATACACACCCCATGGAATACTACTCAGCCATAAAAAAATGAAAAAAACTGTCTTTTGCAGCAAGTTGGATGGAATTGGAGACCGTTTTCCTAAGAAAAATAACTCGGGAAACAAAATGCAAATATGGCATTTTGTCAGTTATAACCAGGAACTAAACAATGGGAATGGATGGCCATGCCACCAAGATCCCTTTTTCAGTGTTGGTGATCGCTCTCAGCTGAGCTGCTCTCTGATAATTTCTCTCAGCAGAAGAGAGAGCTGCTTTGCCAAGTTTATTACTCTTCCCCAGGGGTAGCACACATCTCATAACTGGCCAATGTAGTGGTGTAAAAGCCTAGCTCCTTTTTCTCAAAGTAAAATAATCTATAACATACAGAGAAAGAGATTTAATCCTTTACCTGTATCACAATGAAAATTCCAACCAGTCCCAACAGTGTCCCTGATCTGTACCATATTGGCACTGAAATCTTTACATGCCACTAAGATTAGGTGATTAGAACTCAAATCTCTCTGTCTCTCTCTCTCTCTCTCCCCCTACAAAGAGTATTCTTTGATAATGTTTCTTCATCAGAGCTTCCAATAATTTTTATTTCAAACTGACACACATACATATCAAAGTGTTAGTAATATCAAACACATTGTGAAATGCCATAGATGATCAACATATGAAGGTTCTGCCTTTGCCTCCAAAGCAATAAAAACTAGTTATTATAGCCATAACCATTGAACATTCAAGCAGAAAAATGATAACAAAACCTTAGCGAATTAAAAAGGAAAAGAAAATTTTAGTTCCCCCATATTCCTTTGCTATCTCTTTTTCTCTACTTTCTCTCTCTCCCTCATTCTTTCTCAAGAGAGAGAAATGTGTGTGTGTGTGTGTGTAGCCAACTAAATTTTTTTCTTGGGTCTGGAATGTCAAAGTTTTCCCTGTTTAGTTTACTTCCCTGTACAGTTTACTTAAAGAAGTTAGTGGGGATTGAAAAAAAAGAGGGAGAATGGAGAGCAGTATATTGCAATGAAAACACTAAAAGATACAGAGACATGTCAAAAGCAGATTCTCAATTAGGGAAATTGCAAAAGGGGTTGTCAACCAGGTAAATACATTTTCATAAGAAATTTTTCTTTGTTAAATGAAAATAAATTGGAAATGATTGGCATTAAACATTAGTCAGGATTACAGTGGACACCAGTTATAATTGATAGCTGCCAGGAATCAACATAATTGTCAAGCACTATGAAGAGCTCTTTTTGCTATTTGCTTAGAGAAAATCTCACAAGTCTTTCCTCAGTTAAAATTTATGCATTTCTACCAAAATAGCAAAGATAGCTTAAAGTTATTTTTGCAATTTCTTTATATTTACTTTATGGTTCATGCTTAAAAATCATTATTTCATTTTCTTCAAGATGGAAAGATTATGAAAGGCAGCTAGTGAACTTTAACATAATCTATGTTCCTCATGTACAGGATAGTGTCATTTTTCACATAGTATAATAATTTGTGAATTCTGCATTATTCTTTTCATCACAAGTTTGTAATTTTTTTTTTTTTTTGCTGAAAACAACAGCATAACACATTTTTTTAAACCAATGCTGAGAATACATGGAATGACTGAAACAAATATTTTGGTAAAAAATAAAGTTTGTGTCATTCATGTACTCAACCAATATTAAAATAGTCTGAGGGATAAACTAACATTTGTGGGAATAGACACTTTTATAAGCTGTACACATTTGATTCAATGATTCCGGCATGCAGGGCTCTAAGTGAGTTGTGAGTCTCAGGAAAGCAGCATGAATTGTTTAAGCTGGGTGCTCAAACTTAAGTGATATAAAGTATTTATAACCACATAAATTCCTTTTATAAGGAGTGGCTCCAATGGGGCTTACTCAAAGTGATCATATTTCATATAAGGCAATATAAAGTGATTGAAAGGAGTTGGGATCAAAAGCTGAGCCAGAGAAAGTTCTTCTGAATTATTAGTTAGAAAAGCAGAAATACAGAGAAATATAAAATAGAGAAATATAGAAGCAAATGGAAATTAAAATTAAAGGAAAGATGAAGAAGAAAAATAGAAAAGAAGTTATACCCAAAAGGAGCTCAGTAAATCTCAAGTGAATTAATATGTTAGATTAGGGGTGGGTGTAAGAAATAAAAAGTGATTTCCCTCACAATTTAGGTGGAATCACTGATCAAAATGATCCTTCTCAACTCAAAGGATTTCTCCCTTCTACCTTGTACCCAAAGCCATTAACCAAATATTTAAGTATTTAAAATTTTCTGAATCTCCTATCCTCAGCCCCTACCTGATTCTGGAAGACCACAGAGCTCTAAATATATAAAGCATTTATATCAACACTAGAAATTACCTTAAGTCCTATGTTCCCCATTCTTTCATCACCATGGATAAGTTTTACCTGTTCCTGAATTTCACAGAAATGAATCATATAGTATGTACTATATTATATCTGGTGTTTTTCCCTTTCTCGGCATCATGTAACATGTTGGGGTTCATTCACGTATTAGCCCAGCTGCTGCCCCATCTTTTGAGTATGATGGCTGCTAACAACTTTTTTTTTTCTTCTCTAGAGAATTTCATGTGGCATCTCATATTTGGGGCAAACTGGAGTCAATGTTTAACTAATGCAGAGTAGAAAAGGCCAGTCTTCTTGTCTCAAGTTGAGAATAACTTTGAGGTGTGATCCCATTCAAAATTCAAGTCAAAGCTACACTTTATTCTTGCTTAGCTTTTTCCCCTTTGTTTTTTGTTTCTCTTACTCCCTTACTCTGTTCTTGAGAAAAGCACTCCCTCAGAAAATAATGCATAATTGCATTTATGTCTCAGGTTCTGTTTTTAGGGTTGAGTCAACCTCACAAAATTGGTAGTGGACATGGTCCCTGGAAGCTGACTGCATGGGATTCCAAGCTGAATTATCCACACATCACTGATGATGGGTGTGAGGCCAGTAATCCCTGACATCTAGATAGGAGTGTGACTGTTCAAACTTCAACCTGGGGTAAATGGAGCAAGACACATGTTGATGGAGATGTACTGCCTTGCACAGCATTTCTTAGTATTTGAGAGGTATAGGGGAAACAATACTTGTGAGGACTGGGGAATGCAATGACTGGTACAGAGTATAAATAACACTCCAAGGAGAGAAAATGACAGAGTCAGGACGATCAATCAGCATTGTAAAGCAAAGTATGAAAGCCAGAGATCTTCTGTGTCAGATTTTAAGGAAGCTCTCACCTTCTGTATCTGGAGAGCTGACTGTACTGAAAACAGACTCAGAACCCTAATTGTGAGAGTAGCAGAAATTCAGAGAATGTTGAATTTTAGCACGGTAAAACTAAGGTACTATAGTTAAAGTTCTAATAAGGATGAATTGAGGCCCAGAGACTTGGACTGGGGTTATTGGGGTAGATGTACTTGAGAATCTTTAATCCATAGGGGCTACAGTAGTAGCTTAAGCCCTTTGCTAAACTATAGCTATTTAAATTTTAATGGGAAGGATTCCGTAGGAGGGTAGATGTTGAAGTTACAGAAGAGAATAAAGATGATCACTAAATATGTCTATTATTCTATAAGACAATAAAATTTTGTATGAATATTTTGATTATTTTTTTAAAAATTATTTGTAGTTATTATGGGTACATAATAGTTGTATATATTTATATGCTACATGTGATGTTTTGATACAGGTATATGATGTATATCAATCAAATCAGGGTAATTGGGGTATCCATCACCTTAAGCCTTTATCATTTCCTTGTGTTAGGAACATTCTAATTCCACTCTTTAGTTATTTTAAAGTATACCCTAACTTGTTGATTATAGTCACTTTGTTGTGCTAGCAAATATTGTTCATTCTATCTAACTATATTTATGTACCCATTAACCATCTCCACTTTATCCTCCCCTCCCTGCTACCCTTCCTAGTCTCTGCTAACCATCATCCTATTAATACTCTCCGTTTCCATGAGATCAAGTGTTTTAATATTTAGCTTCCACATATGAGTGAAAATATGCAAAATCTGTCTGTTTGTGCTTGGCTTATTTTACTTAATATAATGTTCTCCAGTTCCATCCACGTTGTTATAAATGACAGGATTTCATTCTTCTTTGTGTCTATGTAATACTCCATCATGTATATACACCATAATCTCTTTATCCATTCATCCATTGATGGACACTTAGGTTGATTCTAAATCTTGGCTATTGTGAATTAGGGCTGCAATAAAGATGAGAGCACAGATATCTTTTCAATATACTGATTTCCTTTCTTTTTGATACATACCTAGCAGGATTGCTGGGTCTTATGGCAGTTCTATTTCTAGTTTTTTGAGGAACCTCTATACTGTTCTTCACAGTGGTAGCATGAATTTATATTCCCACTAACAGCGTACAAGGAGGATTTCTCTACATCCTCGTCAGCATTCGTTATTGCCTGTGTTTTTTTTTTTATAAAAGCCATTTTAACACATTAACTGCCATGTGAGTTGTAATTAACTCATGGTAGTTTAGAGCCCAGGCCCTAGTGAAGCATATGTAACTCACACGTCTCTTCACCTTGGGAGCCACAAGAATATTTTTCAAGTTGCATATAACTCACACACAGAAAACAATAAAAAAAAAAAATTTCATTAAATTAGAAAGGATTGTTTTGTTTTCCAAGTTTTTATTCTACTTTTGTAATAAAACACCATGGCCCCCAGGAAAAAAAAATTTTTTTTCTAGTGTGGCAGTCAATGTGCTAACTGGGATGAGATGATATCTCATTGTAGTTCTGATTTGCAATTTGCATTACTCTCACAGCTAAAGATGCTAAGCAGTTTGTCATATACCTGTTGGCCATTTGTATACCTTATTTTGAGAAATCTCTATTCAGATCCTTTGCCTATTTATTAATGAAGTTATTTCCTATTGATTTGTTGGAGCTCCTTATATATTCTAGTTATCAATCCCTTGTCAGATGGGTAGTTTGCAAGTATTTTCTCCCATTCTGTGAGTTATCTCTTCACTTTCTTGGGTGTTTCTTTTGCTATGCAGAAGATTTTTAGCTTGATGTGCTCCTATTTGTCCAATTTGCTTTGGTTGTCTTTCCTTTGGGGTTATTACTCAAGAAATCCTTGCCCAGACCAATGTCCTGAAGCGTTTCCCCAATGTTTTCTTTTAGTAGTTTCATCACTTCAGGTCTTACATTTTAAGTCTTTAATCCATTTTGATTTGATTTTTGTAAACGGCAGAGGATAACGGTTTAGTTTCATTCTTCCGCATATGGATATCCACTTTTCCTAGCAGCATTAATTAAAGAGACTAAAACAATAAGATTTTAATGGCCACAGTGACAAAAGGAAGATTTCTGAGTAGGTTTGTCTTGCATTGAGGAGAATATAAAGTTGAAGATCATGAATTTATAGTGTCAATAATCCTGGCCGGGCGCGGTAGCTCACGCCTGTAATCCTAGCACTCTGGGAGGCCGAGGCGGGTGGATCGCTCAAGGTCAGGAGTTCAAAACCAGCCTGAGCAAGAGCGAGACCCCGTCTCTACTATAAATAGAAAGAAATTAATTGGCCAACTAAAAATATATAGAAAAAATTAGCCAGGCATGTGGCGCATGCCTGTAGTCCCAGCTACTCAGGAGGCTGAGGCAGGAGGATCGTCTGAGCCCAAGAGTTTGAGGTTGCTGTGAGCTAGGCTGACGCCATGGCACTCTAGCCTGGGCAACAGAGTGAGACTCTGTCTCAAAAGAAAAAAATAATAATCTTTGCATCTGTGCTCAAAATATGAGATTAAGCACAAAGAAAGTGGATAATTGGATTTACTCAGTTTTAGGGTTTTTCTAGGTTGGTGAAGCAGAAAGACAATGAAGAAATATTGTTGAGAATATTGGTAGATGTAATAAGCCATAGATCTAAAGAGTATAAGGTAGTAAGAAGATAGTATATTGTTAGGAAGAAGGCTAGAATGTTGTGTTCATTGTGATCAGACAAGAATATCTGAATTTATCAGTTAAGCAACAAAATTTACCAATGGAAGAACTAGTGGTTGCCCATAAGAGTGGTGACTGAAGTTATGTCCTGTCACTGAAGGACAAGATCAATAAAGACTGGATATCACAACATGCCCCATGGATACAGAGACCACTATTTCCAGATTGAGAACAATACCATTAAGTTGGTAGGACACTCCCTAGTCCTGCTGGTCACTGAGACATAGCCCTCATTTGGTAAAGATTTTTAACACCTGGATCACAGATTTCTCTTCAGTCCAAGTCTTTTAATCAATGTCCTTGGGTATTTAGGGGTAAAGAGAAAAATTCTGAAAATTACTCTCAAATACTTCAGATTAAAAAAAATGTGACAAAAATTTAGAATTAGTGAATACTGCTAAAGGGTATACGGTTTGCTTGCGCTATTCCGAAAGTTTGAAATTATTTGTAGCCATACAATTAGTTAAAAATGAATGTGTTATAGCACTAAAATGAAAGAAGGCTTACTAATTCTATGCTACCTACCAAAATAACTTAAATTGATTCTAATAAACATACAGTAATAATCATAGCCTTAAGCAGGATCTGTGCATTATGAATGTGCCTTATAATACAATGAAACAACTTTTGCAAATATTTTAATACAAATAAAATATTTTACCTGATGCTGCTGTGATTTTGTATACGTACTTTTATCTTTATATATTTAGTATCTCACTTTCCTGTGATATACTCTTAGAAAATTTGTCAAACTATACTATATAGACCTTAGTTAACTGTCTCCAAATACATATTCAAGTTTTAGAGTTAATAAAAATATAGTTGGACACTGAATTTAATCTATATAGATCTGGATTGAATTCTGGACCTGCTACATATAAATTGTAGAACCTTGGGCAAGTTATACAATAACTGTGAGCCTCCATTGCCTCATCTAGAAAATGAGGACAACAATACATCTTTCATTGTTTTTGTTGAGATTAAAGCTATTGTATACAAAGTATTTTCACAATGGTTCTTCGATAAATGCTAAATATTTTACTACAGTAAAGTGGGAAAATGGTTGGAAGATATACTTCTGTCATTTGAAATGATTGAGAAATGGATATTTGAATAAATCATATATTTTGACTAACAAAGCATTATCACATATACATTACATGCTTACCAGTTTTCAAAGAATGACAATGATATACATTTAATACTCAAATTCTACTGAAGTAAATTTTCTGCTACTTTAGTAGTAAAGCGCCATATCAGTTCCTGCGTACAGATTATACATACCAGATGTCACACAAAAGGAGTATTCAGGATCTTCTCTGCTTATGAATAAATTTGATATGTCATTTACTAAAAATTAATAGATTTTAATGATAGAATACAAGTAAACTAGCTTTTACTGTCACTACAGAAACAGGGACTATGACTAATTTTTTAAAAAATATAAATCTTTAAGTGAATAATCTTTCAGGGAAAATAATTAACACAGTGGAAAAAATACAGAAGTTCACAAATGCATATTGATTAAATGCAAGCTCCTCTGGCTCACTGCTTAGAGTAGTGCCTGATACATAATGAGTACTTAACAAATTGTTATTGAACAAGTGATTAATGAAATGAGTATACTAATATATACTTAGGTTATGTCCCTACCTTTAACTCACCTTACGCAAGAATAACCTCTACTAAATATATCTCTTCCAGTCTTGGTTGGTGACATACTTGTCAATGAATTTAAAAGACTGTGCATTTTCCAGCATGTTTTGCATTTATGTATGTTTATATAAGCTACAAATACTTATTATCTCAAATTAAGTATTGTTTTACAGTCTGTAGCAGCATGAAATGGAAGATGATCTCTTTTATAAATTTCTGGATGTGCTCCAAGAAAATGCTTAGAAAATTACAGCAGGCAAATTAACAAACTCATCATGGGAGGTAATTCTGATCATCCTCATCACGTTCCTCTTTATCACAACGGAATGAAAATGAAATACCTACAATTTTGAAAACAGACAGCTTTGGGGGATTGCCATCTTGACTTAATTATAATAGAAGAACCCACTCCACTTCTTCAACATACCACATTAACAAGAAGCAGTCAGGCCTTGCTTTAGAATCCCATAACTCCAAAAAGATGTTATTGAGGAACAATCTGTATCCCAGTTAGAAAACCAGTTGTCTGATTCTTCACCTGAAAGGCTTAAGTAGGGATAAGATGAATCCTTTTATATAAACTTCACAATGCTAAAAGGTAGGTATTCTTATTTCCATTTTTAGGTGGAAATATCCAAGTCTCAGAGAGAGGAAACAAATTCCCTAAGACCACACAGCTAATAAATGGTGGATCTGGAATTCAAAACAGTACTACTGCCTCTGAAGCCAATACCTCCAACCCTGTACTATTTGGCCTCCTGTTTTGGAATTAAAATATAATTTTGCTTTTCCATATTCTGATTGTGTGTCCTAAACCATCATATCTAAGTGTTTTCTATAATCATTTCCTTAAAGCAGTGGGAAATCCCAATTTTAAGGAAAGCACAGCCTCCATCCCATCATACTTCTCAAGGGGATAATTGTGTATCTAATTAGCAACCTTATGAGAGAAAGCTAACCATACGTCGTCAGCCTTGGTCTCTCATTTTGAGCATCCTGCCCTCAACATGCTTGCATTCTCTACTCATCTGTGTGGAATGGTTATTGGGACAGACTCAACCCCTGAGATAAAGGCTGTGGCTGTCCAAATTAGCCAGTGTTAAAGCCAGTAAGTTCAATTTAGGACATATGAATTAAGAAGCTAATTTTGATGATAGGTAAAGTTTCCTAATTGAGCTTTTTTATTATTATTAAAACCACCTTGACTTCTGATACAGAATACTGATAAAGAACACATTTTTTTAAAGAGTCTCCAGATCTTTCCATGTATTATTCATTCATGATGAATAGACACTACTACTTGTCCAGTAACACCTATTTCAGTTAAATATCATTCAAAAATTACAAATCTCTAATGTATCACTTGGAATTTTCAAACTCTACTCTTTCCTGGAGAAATACAAGGAAAGATACATAGTAGTTGTTGAAGTTTTTATTCAACAACTACTATGTATCAGGCATTTTTCTGGGAGAGGTATCTGCAGAGATAAATGAGGCACCTTTCCTATGATCTCAAAGGAGAGATGTTAAACAGACTAATAACTCTAAAATTTTCCAGCAAGTTCAGAAATACAGTTTGTGCTGATTGTAGTGACAATACAGAAGAGAAATTAGTTATTTCTGCTTAGAGAGTCATGACAGAAAATGACATTAAGTGATTTGCACTGAGTCTTGAAGGGTAAGTAGGGGTTTGCCAGATAAGTAAGGAGACACAAGGCATCTCAGATAAAAGAGAAAAGAGCCCTGTCCTCTTTTCCTTCTTTTTCCTTCCATTGTTCTGCTGTTGGACTTCTGTTGCCTGAGCTCTTTTCAACTGAGCTGCCCAAAGTTTCATCTCTGTCTTCCAGAGATTTGGCCTCTTTACCTCAACTGTGATTGCTGCAATGATTTGGAACCAACTTCAAACTATTAATACAACTGACTTTTCAACCAACCCTGACCTCAAATTTAGTCTTTAAGAGCTCCCTTTGATTAAGGTTGCCTATCATAGGCTATTTCCCTAAATGACATCCTAAAAACATTCTTTTTAAAAATAATAATATTAATTTAGTATTTTCATTAAACTCAAATACACCAAAGATAAAGATGCACCAAATCAAATGTTTTAAGCCTCTAAATCATCATGTTATTTTCTTTTATCCTTTGAAAATCTTTGTTGTTGCCATATAAAGGGAAGTCAAAAACATATTTTTGACCAAAAATGAGTTGCTGGCTTTGAAGTATTACAGCTTTACTAACCAACAAAGCAGAAATAAAATCACCAGTGAATGTGACAGTCTCCATTATAAAGAGCCAGATTTTGAGAGTCTACAATTGCTCTTTAGCTATAAAAGGCTGACTTGGTAGCAATTTGTCTGCCAGGATTAATAAAATGTACAGAATAATTAGTTTGAGTCACTAATTAATCTGTAGATGATTTTTGTTTTTAAATTATTTAACATTAAATTTTTTATTAGATTTTAGGACCTGAAGCCTCAGGCATACATGTATAATTTTTAAACTATCATTTATCTCAAGTTTTAACAGGGTCTTAATACCAAATAAATTAAATGGTAATATTTTCAGTAATTTTAAAATAATATATTGTATCTAGACTTAGAAAGTACTTTAGACTGTAGAAAGGCATTTTTATAAATGTTCCAACATATTTTGGAATCTGACAGTTCAATATAAGAAATGTATATTATGTTTAAGCCATACCCCAAATCATAGATAATAAGTATATCAGTTTATTGTTTCTGTACTTTTTCTACATAAATCTAGGAGATAGTGTTTTAATTTATCTTTGTTTCTCTATGGGACCCAGAGACTGTTATCAATAAATGTCCATCACATAATTGGTTTTATTAATAGATATGTGTTAAATGAAATTGATTATATGTCAAGACTCTGACATGTACCACAGAGCCTTGCATTTCCATTTTTTCTAATATAGCAGATGTATCCTCTATAAATAGACAGGAAAAACAAATTATCCAAAAGTGAAAAACATTCTAATTTAAAAGTTACTTAGAATATATATTACTGAATTAGCAGACAAGATTTTGTGTTTCATCAGTATGTATTAAAACTAGAGTACAGGAAAGCTAATTTATATTTGTTCAAAAATCAAGTTTGAATTTATGGAGAAAAACAGATGTCTTCGTATTATACAACTCCCAATAAAGGAATCTCTCAGAAATGAAATTAAAGTATAATTGACATTAAAACACTGACAAAAGTGTTCTTGTCATCAATGGTTCAATTTGTCCCTTAAAATACTTTCCTGTTTTTAATTGTGATCAAAGTTAGTACTATATCAGTAATTAATATTCCATGATATAATAAACTGATTGAAGGCATTTTTATTTTGCTACTAATATCAATCAAAGATGTCAAGATAAATGCAACATAGATTGATAGACACCCAGCCAGACAATGGATAGATACTGACAGACAAATATAAATGACTGAGTGGTAACTGGAAACAAAGAAATAATGACAACGTAACATAACAAGTGAATTACACTGAATGTAGAAAAATATAGATAATTGAGACAATTTCATATTTTCTGTCAAAAATTTTGGCAATATTTATCTGTGAAAAAATCTCTCTCTCCCCCATATATGCACACACACACACATATGATGCCTTTCTGATTACTTTATTTACCTCATCAGATCCAAGAAAATTCAAAGTACTGCTGATTACTATTTTCAGTCCAGGTCTACCAAAAGTGTCTTTCGAATTTTCATTTTCCCATTTTCTAGTAAAGGAAACTTAGTTTCTGAAGAACAATTGATAAGGAGGAGAACTTCCATTGCACTTCCATTGGTGATGCTTGTGAATTAAAATACTAGCTCTGTAACAGGATCTTAAAGGATTTAGGCTTGGCTAGTGCTGCGGTCTGAATGCTTGTTTCCCTCCAAAATTCATGTTAATAACTAATCCCCAATGGATAGCATTAGAAGATGGGGCCTTTGGGAGGTGATTAGGTCATGAGGGCAGAGCCCTTATGAGTATGATTAGTGCCTTACAAAAAGAGCCAGAGAGAATTAGCTAGAATCTTTTTACCATGTAAGGACGCAGTGAAAAGGTACCGTCTATGAGGAACAAAACTCACCGATACTGAATCTGGTGGTACCTTGATCTTAGACTTTCCAGCCTCCAAAACAATAAGAAATAAATGTTTGCTGTTTATAAGATACCCAGTTTATGGTATTAATATTATTATTATAGCAGCCCAAAAGGACTAAGACAGCTACATCCTCTAATGAAGAATTCTAAACACCCAGTAAGCATTAGTATGATTACGATAGGGTGAGATGTAAGAGAGAGGATAATAACATTGAAATAACTAGGGACAGAAATGAGATGAATATGACCCTTCAATAATTTTTTCTAAGACCAGTCCTAGTAAGAAAACTATGAAATCTGGACCTATATCCTCTATCTAATCCCCTATGTCATATTTCTTATAAGGTAAATATTGCTTGCAAATCCTTTAAAAGACAAAATAATAAGACCTTAAAAGAGAAATAAAGTTTTCCTCTATTTTGAAGAAATTTCTAATTTTATCAAACTCAAAATTTTAGCCAGTTTCAAATGAGGAAGGTAACATCATTCCAGTCATCTAGATCAGCCCAATAACCCTGTCAAACAACAGGTTAGAAAATATTTTGTCTGGTTTAAGATGTAAAACTAAGGAAAAGTAAAAACACTGCACCTGTAGAGATGAGACACTCATTCTCCCAAACCCTGGCAGAGAACCCAGGCCCAGCCACACAATACATTCCTCTCCCAAATGCACATCCCATGCAGAGAAGGATGATATTCTCAGGTGGAGTAAAGAGGCACTCAAAGCCACAAAACCTGAGACATCCTGCAGACATCCATATTTACACATTATGAAATATGGCAATAAGCATAAGAACTACACCAAAGGAAACAGGACTAATGAAACAGAATGGCCAGAACTTAAAGCAGAATTATCAGCAGATGAAAGAAAATCGAAAACCTTATACACATGAAGCAGGGGCACATAGTTTTAAAGAAGAATTATTTGAAGATATTAGACATGAATAATGTATTAGATGAAATACAGAATCATTGTATGGGTGGACCAGCAGAATGAAAACAGATTTAACGGCCACAGCACACCAAAACCCCTCTTGGATACTCCACCATTATCTACAATGTATTAATAATATGTCAAAACTGATGTTATCTTTCTCTGCCCAAACAGGAATGCTTTTCCAGTTTCCCTGTTATTATTCAGACCAATATCCTTCTCAAGTCCAACGATTTGCCACCTAGAAGTTATTTAAACCATTTTATGGTTTTAATTATATTGAAAGCTCTTTGGGGAATGCATTCATTTTACTTCTTTTGCACCTCCTCCACTCTCCAGCAGTATATAGCACATATTTATAAATACTTTTGCAATTGACACCTTATATCCCATATTGAGGCATTCTGAACAAAATCTCAGATTTGAAGCATCTTTTAGAACCAGAAACATTTTTTAAAAAATCAAACTATGTCAAGGGTTGTCAACAGTATGAATATGGAAATTATTCATTCTCTTAAACCTGTTTGGAATTTAAAAACCTAAAATAATATCTAAATCAAATTTTGCTGTAAAGCAGTGCTCGTTGTTAAAAGAAATAATTTGTAAATTTTAGCACATATTTATGCTACTATTCAATGCCAATGTTGATATTGCAATTCACGGTCATCCTAAAGAATAAAATAGACTTTGACATTTAATTATTATTGCATATGTCAAATACTTCTTAACACTGAAGTTTTCCTCATCCACAGAAATATGATTTTTTGTTATTATTTAATTTCCTTTCTGTCCTAAATATTAGTGTCAGCTCAGAATGCATAAGAGAGAGCCCACAGAGAATAAATCCATCCATTGTCATTATTGAAATAGAACCGTAGCTGTTTTGCACCTGTTCCTAAAATCATTTTAAATGTTCTGCATTAAGACCCTAATAACTCTGTGGATATGTAGTTTGTACCCCTGTGTGAGAAGTACTATGTGAACATTATACACAGATATGAAAAAAAAGCTTTATGAGTTTTTTTCATAAAACTTTACATTGAAGATCTTATATTAAAATCATTTCACTATTCTTTTATGGTTTATGTGGTCAATAACAGAAACATTTGGAATTAAAAGTTAGAAATTAGCTGCCTATCTCTCTTGCCATGATGGATGAGGAAATGTTACCCATGATTTCAGTAATAATAGCTAACATTTACTGAATGATTGGCACTTAGTTATTAGGAGTCTCATTTCACAAATAGATAAACGGAGACATTAAAGTAGTCAAATCAATTGACCAAGGCTCTGGAGTTAGAAAGTGGCTGACCTAAAAGTCCTTATTTTTAATCATTATGCAAACTTCCTTCGCTCTGTGATAACAGCAGTTGATAACCATCCTATTTTATACAAGAACACATGCATGAAGTTTCTTCTGAGCATAACGTATGCATAAACGTATGCAAATCTAGTACATCTTTCAGAAGTAGCCTATAATTCAGAACAACCCATTTTAAAACCACAATTAATCTTGTTCTATTTTTAGGAAAATGATATATGTATTTTTTATTTCAAAATATTAAGGAGGTACAAATATTTTTGTTACATGGATAGCTTTTATTATGCCTTAGGGCAAAATATTCTTTGAAATTATCTCTACAAATCGCCCAGCATTTTTCAATCAAGTAGTTTCTCAGTTAATATGTGTACCATCTTCATTTTAATGCATACAACAGAAAAACCTAATTGCATTCTATCTTGGACTAAATACAAAGAAAGATAATTTTAGAAGGTTGTATGTTTTCTAGTCTCATCAACATTGACGACAAATGTTGTCAATTTGAGCATCTTAGATAAAAATTGTTTAAGAGAAATTTCTGTTTGCTTCTTTGTTTGTTTGTTTTTTGAGACAGAGTCTCACCCTGTTGCCCAGGCTAGAGTACCGTGGCGTCAGCCTAGCTCACAGCAACCTCAAATTCCTGGGCTCAAGCGATCCTTCTGCCTCAGCCTCCCGAGTAGCTGGGACTACAGGCATGCACCACCATGCCCAGCTAATTTTTTCTATATATGTATTTTTATTTTTTTAGTTGGCCAATTGATTTCTTTCTATTGTTATAGTAGAGACAGGGTCTCGCTCCTCCTCAGGCTGGTTTCGAACTCCTGACCTTGAGCGATTCGCCCACCTCAGCCTCCCAGAGTGCTAGGATTACAGGCGTGA